>VWZI01011090.1:3395-17787 GCA_013396835.1 Psilopogon haemacephalus | reverse complement strand
GGAAACAGGGCAAAAGGTAAAGCACAGTAAGCATTTGGCCTTTCAAAATGTTAGCAGCTCCAGGGGCACTACGGAGTGAGAGGCTGATTCTAGCTCTTATAGCAAAAGTACAAAATTTAAGATGCCATTACAAAGAGATTTTACTATTTTCATTTACAATGTTTGCCACACACTGAGCTAGTGATAATTAGCACTTTACTATTTTCGTCTGTACACACAGCTTTTCAATCACTACCTCTGGAAATGTAGCCTTATCTTCCAGATACTGAATTTTACACAGAAGAGCAACACCCTTGCTAAATTTAATACCCAAGACATTTTAAAGCAAATTATCTCAATTTATTAAACTGTCAGACAAGGTAAGATATTTGCTGCTTCTGCTAACCAAACTAACTAGCCAAACTGACTACTTCAAAAGAACAGAAAAGAGCAGCTGTGTAAGACTGTGTCAAAGAGCTTTCACTTACTGATATTAGGGCAATTATGTGATTAAGTTTCCAGGGACAGCTATGACTTGCTTAAACGGTATGCAGCCAAAAGTAGTTTACAAAGACAGGTTAGCCATGGGGAAGTATGAGGACTCCCCTATCAATGACACACAATGCAGAAGTCCTCTTGTTCTGCTATCCATGCTGAATCATAGATGTATATTGTTTTTCGGCCAGCACATCCAGCTTACCCACTCTTCAAGACATAATTTACTTATCAGCCTGCATGAGCACTTTCATCAGAACAACCACTGCTGTGCTCTAAGTGCTACACAGCAGAAACACAGCTGACAAAGTAAATAAAAAATGCTATGAGAATAAGCAATAGCCATGGTCATAATAGGCTTAAAATCCTGAAGACCTTTTAAGGTCTTCACAATCCTCAGCATGTGAGGACCAAATGAAATTTCACAAGTCTTACATATGTCAACAGGCAAAAGATTCTCCAATCATACCAATAATTCACAGGCTAAATTAACATTTTTCCTCTTTTCCATTATCAGTCCATAAATGAGACTACACAGTCTACACTACTGGTACTACAATTGTTCTGGTTTGAGGCTAAGTGGAATATTTTAACGAGAAATTAGATGATAGGCTGTGAAAAGAAAACAATGGTGATGTCTACTTCACTCAAAGGTTTACTGAGATGTACAAAAGCAAAGACAAACATCGATAAGACAGTCACTCTGGTCTGAGCTCTGGCTGTTGGTCTGTCCCTCTCCTTGGCTTCTAGCTGGATCTATGTAACCCAACTAAACAATTCTGTTTCTAACTCCCCTGGCCAATCTTCCCTGTTTACCTTGCATGTAAGGTAGACTCTGGGATAAGATTGGTGGGTGGGGGGAAGGTGGAAGGGTGGTTGTGAACCCCTCTTGGGGACTCTGATATCTGGGAGGGGTACTGTGTTTCTGTATTACTTTTTTACTGTATATAGCTGTAAATATTTTTTAATATATTGTAAATATCTGTTTGTAAATTGTGCTAAGCTGTGAATATAAAGCTTCATTCCTTAACTTCCAGCCAGCTGAGTCTAGCCTACGTGAATTCAAATGGGAGGCAGGTGACTCCCAAACCATCACAACACTACTGGCAGTAAACACTGATATGAGCACCAGCTGCTGCAGTAGCATCTAGCCTAGTATAAACTGTTGCAACCTTCCACCCTATCCACCACTAGTGCTTACTGTAGCTTTGTTGAGCTGTACATAAGTTTTACACCCAGGTTACAAACCTATCTGTCTCTTGCTTCATGAAGGTCAGTTATAGGTGGGAATCAACAGGGGTCTAATAATTACTACAGCCTGCACAATGGAGCACATGCAAGGTAGGGACAGGAAAGAGAGCATGAGACAGCAACAGCCAGTGGTAAGAAAATCCTGTTTGGCTATCAACAGAAGCTGAAGGTTTGGGTACCTGAACAAGTAACATTGAGGCATCTAGATGCTTTCAAACAGAAAGTTTCAAAAACCAGTGCCAATCATTTGCACCATGTAGCAGGACCAAGAATAGTGATTTTATTATCAGTTTCAAAATCTCCTTAAACTGTCATCCAGCTGACGAAACACCTCACATCTGTACATCAGTATTTCCTTCTGCTGGCGTAGGTCACATACAGCATCATCTTAATTTCTAACACTCATTTCCAACCCTAATTTCAAAATTACAGTAGGGACTGCTTTGGGTATTCTTACAGTGAACAACGTGGTTTCAATTCTAGTGCCATGAAATAAAATACATAATCTGTTCAGAAAAGTAATTCACTCCTGATTTTGCCTTGCAGAGGTTTCCTTTAAATTAAGGTATTTTCACACTCGTGACCCTCTATGAATACTATCAATAAAACAAACTACTGGTTAACAAGATTATTAACTAGAAAGATCAGAGTAAATTTACAGACTTAAATCACTATAGTTTAAGTGCCAAAATCATCATAGGAGTATAGCAAGAGCATGTAGAAGACAGCAGTGTGTGAATCTCCATTAGAAACTTATCTATGGACTTTAAACTTGCTCATCAGCTTTGCTGTCACTTCCTCACAGAAAGAAGAAAAGAATGCCTTATGTTACAGAACTAGAGACCTTGAAAACAGATCTTAAAAGATGAATTCAAAGTAATGAAAATACTTTATGTGATGTTCTCAAACATGCTTGAGAAGAAGATATAAACTGATCAATGCTGGAATTCACATGTAAGTAATAAAATTTAATGCAACTCTTTTTACCCCTGCGACAAAGAGATGTATTTTGACACTCCTACTGCATAAAAATACAAATTAACAATATTGTTCAGGGCTTCCTGATTTCGCAGAACTCAGACACTTGTAAAATAAAAACTAAGCACCAGTGACTACTTTCCACCACAATGAACACAGCAAACAGCTTTTCCCCACACCTTAACCATTTTGGAGCAAATTTTAAATGACCAGGTACAGCTTTAAATGGCTACAGTATTGCTGAAGATATGGCAACTGTGGACCACAAAACCTTTGTGAACTTGCTGGCAAACACAGGTGCCCAACATACATCACATATGCAATATGTCACTAGAATAAACTAACCTTTCAGAGTCAAAACCTCATAACTCTAAGAAGTAACCAGACAAAATTGCACCACTGTAATTCACCTTCTGTCTCCACTGCTTTCATAATTCATCTTTCCACTGCAGATGAGAGGATCTTTTTCCTGCCTCATTCCTTTGGGGTTCTCTATACTAAAAAAACATTCACAGCCCAGCAGCTACACAAGTTGCTTGTCTTGCCACACTTCAGTTTTACCTCAATATAAAACTCCAAGTGCATAAATAGGGTGTATAAAAAGAGCTGTCATAAAATTGCAGCTTAGTGTTCTATCTCCTTCCCTCAATAACTGAAGATGCAACCAGGCACTGACACAGCTACTTCTACTCTGAGAAACAGCAACTAGGAGACCATAAAAGGTTTATTCTTCACAGCTAAGCAATATTTTAAGTACTAGGATTGCCCAATCTAAGTCTAGGAAAACCACAAATGGATCTCCGAGTATAAGGAGAAAATTGCGTTTAGAGAAGAAAAATAAGTAACCTTTTGCAAATCTGGAGAAATTTTACCAAATACTTACTTACAAGCCTTGTTTAAATATGTGACGGTTTGAGGTTAATTGGAATACTATAGTGAGAGAAATTAGATCATTGGTTATAAAAGAATAATAATAATAAAGCCTGTATCATTCATTGGTTTGCTAAAAGGAATAAAAACCCAAAATGTAGACAATTTGTCCCTCTTTGCTCTGGGATGCTTCTCCTTTCATTTCTCCTTTGCTCCACTCTAGTATCTTCCACTAACAGATAACAAGTAGACTTTGCTGATTATTTGTCTTGGAGAGAGAGGGTGGCTTTCAGCTCCTTCTGGGCTTCTTTCATTTGTCCAGGAGAGAATCTGGATTTCTGTATTGTTTCTAAATTGTATATAATTGTAAATACTTGTAAATATATTGCATATATATGCTTGTAAATTTATCTGTGCTGTAAATATAGCTTTATCTTACTTCCAACTCGTCTGAGGTGGTCTGGTAAGTTTCAGTGGGGGGTGGGGGGAAGTTCCTAACCCAACACAAAATGCAAGACCAAGATCAACAGTATTGATGTAATATGACAACATCACTCTGGGAAGCTTTTATGCCATCATCATTTTGAAACCAGATGAGAAGAATTATCCGCTCACAACCATTTATAGAAGCACACCAAACAAGCTTTACAAGTTTCCTTTTCCAACACTAATAATACCCCTTAAAGATGCAGCAAATTCTTATCTTCTGCAGCACTTCAAGTAAAGAATCAAGAAAATCAGTGTATTGTTTAAAGATGGCTCTCTCAGTAAAAAAATTCCTTTGGGGGAGAGAAAAAAAAATAGAATCCATGTGGTCTCATGCACAATACACTGAATTTCTGCAAGACCAATGATCCTAAAATCAGTAATTGGCAGGATTACTATTCAGATGGGTACTATTCCAATCCTGTATGACAAGACTTTTCCTTGAATGAAAAGCAAATTTGGAAAGAACTTCCAAAATCAAGAAGGTTTAGAGGTAAAGATTACACAGGAAACAATAAAGCAGGGAGACAAGTGTGTAATAAAGCATATAGGTGAATTTATCATTGATTTTGTTTTCACTTTTCACTACATAAATGATGCATAGTCTCTGGAATAGGTACTAAGTTTGTCTCCTGTGATTTTGCTGGATCCAAATTGAGTTTTCACATAATAAGGAATGCAGAAACGTGCAAATGTAATACATTTATTTAAAGCTTTTACTAAACAATGAAAAATGTTAACGAAACCAAAGACATCCACACAGAACAGAAAATAAGTATTTTTTAAAAATACTACAATTAAGAAAATTGATGTAATACAGTCTTGTCAACAGAAGACAAACTTCGGAATAAAGAAAGCACTGGAGAAAATAAATACAACTAACCAAGAAAAAAATCTCCAGACTTTACCTCTCTAAAATGTAAGCATGAATTATGAGCCTCTCTAATCCAAATTTATAGGTTATTTTACAGGAAGATGGATTCACAGTACTTAAGACCAGAAGGACCCTTTTAAGTATTAAATGACAATGACTGTGAGCTGGTAAGTCACAATTCTAACCAAAGGAGATTTAGAAAGTTCAATTAAGTTTAACTTTTCAGAAAGTTTTTGGCTTTGATTTGAAAGTATCTTGAGAGAAAGACTTTAACTATTTCTATAGCTAGAATGCTATAAAATAAATGAACAAAAAAACTCCACCATACCAACTGTTTCTAAAATATTCTTTAAAAATACACCTAATTGATTTACAGCACATGAGTGAATTCCTTATTATTCAGTATTACCACTGCCAATAATGACACAACTGAGTTCATAATCTTTGTTGAGCTTAGACAAAAACATTTACTAATGCAACAGCTATGTATGTATCTTAATAGTGCACAACTCAACTTCCTATTTGTGTTACCTTTCAAAAACAAGATGTTGAATTTTTACTAAGAGGATGAAAGTTCATTCAGCTGAAAACCTGAAACTTAGTACTTTTAGTAACATACTAAGATCAAAGATTTTTAAGATCTGCAGTCAAGTAATAGTAACAAAATGACTACCTGAGTTACAATGCAGAGCACCTATTGCACACAAAGACCACTGAACAAGCCAAACTACTCTCTTCATGTTAGCAAAAAATTAAAAGCAAGCAAGTAGATTTTCAGCCCCATTTACACATATTCTTCTTCCAGGAATCACAGGATGCCTTGAGTTGGAAGGGACCTTAAATGTCATCCAGTTCCAAGCCCTCTGCCACAGTCAGGGACATCTCCCACCAGACCGTGTTGCTCAAAGCCTCCTTCAGCCTTGTCTTCAACCCAGGGATGAGGTATCCACAACTTCCCCAGGCAAACTGTTCCAGTGTCTCATCAACATCTGCCAGTAGCTGCTAAGTATCCTTGCACTTTTAATGGGTTCATATAACACACTGACAGTAACAAGGTAAAATATATTTCAATTACAGCTAGGGAGATCAGCTCAACAGTATCACTGCAAATTTGAAATAAAATACTTGGAAATATGAGCTGTCACATATATACTATTGTGTTGGTTGCAAACCCACTACAACTATTAAATAAACAGAGGTGTTCCATTTTCAGGGTGCAACTATTCTCAAAGAGAAAAAACAATCTAACCCAGAACTGACAACTATAAACACAGAGATTGTATAAGAAATGTCAACAGGAAGTATCCCAACGCAATGAGCGGTATCAAACACTTCTGTATGAATTCCAAGATCCAATTGATTGAAACAGCTGAGATACCAGTAGCTAAACAGGTATGAATTATTTGCCTTAAACTAATTTTTCAAGAGTTCAGCAACCATAATGTCATCCTATCACAGCTCTTCTCCAAGGGAAACTAAGCAATCATGCAGGGAAACAGCAGAAATGACAGGGTCAAAAATAAGCAACACAGGTTAAACGTTCGTTCCTCATTCAAGAGTCAGAGTTTGTTTTCTTTTTCAAATGCTATACAGAGAATTCTTCAGAAAAAGTAATTTCTAAAATTACTGCTGTTATGATCCAACTGTCAAATTACTTTTCAAAAAAAGTGTTCAAATCACAGAATTACGGAATTGTTTCAGTTGGAAAAGACCTCAAACCCTCAACCTAACACCACCATGGCCATTAAACCATGTCCCAGAGTGCTATGTCCACACATTTCTTGAACACCTCCAGAGACTGTGACTCCACCACCTCACAGATTCACAGACTGCATCGAGTTGGAAGAGATCTTCAAAGGTCATCTTGCCCAACCTCCCTGCAATCAGCAGGGACACCTTCACCTAGATCAGGCTGCCCAGGGCCACATCAAGTCTTATCTTAAATGTCTCCAGGGATGGGGCCTCAACTACACCCTCAGGCAACTTGTTCCAGTATTTTACCTCTCTCATTGTAAAGAGCTTCCTCCTTATGTTCAATCTAAATCTATCCTGATCCAGTTGAAAGCCATCATCCTATTGCTATAAGCCTTTCTAAACAGTAATGGAATCGCAGAACATTAGGGGTTGAAAGGTACCTCTAGAGATCAAGTCCAATTCTGCTGCCACAGCAGGATCACCTAGCACAGGCCACACAGGAACACATTCAGCTGGGTTCTAAAATTCTTCTGAGAAGGAGACTCCACAATCTGTCAGGCCAGCCTGCTCCAATGCTCTGTTACTCCCACCATAAAGAAGTGTCTCCTTGTGTTGAGGTGGAACCTTCTGTGTTCTAGCTTGTACCAATTGTTCCTCGTTCTATCACTGTGCACCACCAAAGAGACCTTCATCTTGGCACCCACACCTCAGATATTTACAAATGTAGGTAAGATCCCCTTCCAGCCTTCTCACAAGACTAAGCTCCAGGTCTTTCGGTCTTTCTTCACAGAAGGTATGTTTAAGTCCTGCAATCATCCTCATAGATCTCCACTGGACTCTCTCCAGCAGGTCCCTATCTCTCTTGAACTGGGGAGACCCAAAGACACACTATTCCAGGTGTGGTCTCACCAGAGCAGAGTAGAAGGGGAGGAGAGCCTACCTAGACATGCTAGACACACTTTTCTTAATTCACCCCAGGATGCCATTGGCCCTATTGGCCACAAGGGCACATTGATGTCCCATGGATAACTTACTATCCACTAGAACTCCAAGGTCTTTCTCCATTGAGCTGCTTTCCAGCAAGACAACCTACACTGGTGCCTGGTGTTACTCCTCCCTAGATGAAGGACTTTGCATTTGTCCTTACTGAATTTCATTGTTCCTCTTCAGCCAGTGTACCTAAATGGGAGTGAAGGTCACTAACTATTCCCTCTTGGATCGTGCAGACATTACTTGACAACAAGCTCAAACAGAACATGAGTATCGCAGAATCACAGAATCAACCAGGTTGGAAAAGACCTCTAGGAGCATCGAGTCCAACCTGTAACACAGCTCAAGTGATTTCCCTTAAATAATGGAAGTCAAAGCTGAAATAGCAAGATCTGTAATTTCAGAATCTTACCACATTAATGAACAGGCTTTGCAGACAGTAACACCATTCTGTATAAAAAAACAGCACTGAAAATTTTACATATCCTACATTAATGCCAGCTGCTACACAACCTTTTACATTAACATTATTACTGCTGCCCCTAAGCAATATAGTAACAAATCCAGAATCTGTGCTTGAACAATGGTTTCAGCTACACCGCTATTTAAAGAACTGCAGATGTTCTATAATATTTAAGAAATAAATCTAAAATCAACAGTTAATGACAAAATGCAAGAGATGGATATCCTTTGACTGAAAAACAAATTCTAGCTAATCCTAACTGCTTCCACAAAGCACATGGTGCAGTTAGAGAAGCGGGGGTGATATGCAACAGCATATTTACAAGCCTTTCAAAATATGGATAAAATAACCACTCTAGAAACATTTGCCAATAGGGGTTGCATTTGTACTGACAATTATCAGAGCTATCAAAGCTGATGCATTCAAGGCAGCACTTAACTAGCTGATGACTGAAACTACACAGAACAGCAGTGATCACATTAAAAACCTAATGCATCATTTCCCAGAGTATAAAGCAAGTGACAGAATTGTAGAAAAGGAGATGGATTATTTTACTATTATGTGAATAACATATGAAAACATTACTCAAACTCACAAAACATCTCTGCTCAGTAGCATGAAAATAATTTTCCTGCAGACTGCGCTAACATAGCTAGAAAGTCACTGGCCTGAGATGCACACAGTGACAACACACAAGCTGGTGAAAAAAACATTTACTACCTTTTTAACTAGCTCAGATACTTTGCATTTTTATAGCCATGTACACACACGCACATATATAAAGCAAAATATATTGTATTGCTTGAATCCAAAGCAAAATGCAGTACATGCTGAGATTAAGACTGAGAACTCCAATGTTTACACAACATGGTGATTCCTGCTTTCTTTAGAAGGGTGGAATAGGTTAGGCACAATCTCAATCCGCTTCTGAAGATGAGCCGGGCTGAACAGACTTCAGTACTTTGAGACAACCTCCCAGAAAGGATGGCTCTGCAGAACACATATATGCATCTTCCCCTACCAGATTCACTTAACCACTTCAAATAATGCTGTAACTGGAGGTGGAAAACCAACTTTGCTGAGATTGTTTTCAAAAGCAAAGAACTTTCAAAAGCAAAGGACTTTTTTTTAGGTCTAATACATCCAATACCAGCTCACTACTTTCCAGGAACAGTACTCTTAGACATAACTCTCTAGAGTACTGCTCCATCTCCTTCTCCTTACTACATTTATCTTCAAGGCACAACGCTGGGAAGTGAAAAAGGGCATCAGAAAATCTGAATTAGCAGAGGTACCAGCTAAGCCTGGCAGAAATTTAAGCTTTAGACTTGAAAAATTATTCAGTACCTCTTAGCACAAAATTTAAGGGGATTTGCCTCAGCACTCCTGCCTACATGGTGCCAATCCCTGAATCCTCATGGTCAAACATTCTGCATTCTGAAGTAAAACTGTCTTATTAGCAAAACCAAACACTTCAATAGAGCACTACCTTTCACATCACAAAGCACTTATTGTAACACTAATTTGAGGGACAATAAACCTCTTCTCCAAAGAGCTGAAGAAGCTTCTTAATCAAAAGTTTGCCTGCAAATGTCTATCTCCCAGATGAACCCAGTCAAGACCAATGGACAAAAAGGACAAGAAGACACCACCCAATACAATTTAGCAAGAGTAGAAAATGGCACTTGCATGAAGGGCAATACATCACAGTTACTCATGTGGCAAACTTTTTGTAGTAATGCTTACATTCACACACCAGGAGCTCTTTGCAGCAGGAAAAACACCTGGAATGGAAACCTTGCCAGTTCTGTTTCACAAGGCAATCATATCTTCCAAGACATTTTGGGAAAAGCTACAGCCTCTCTTCCTCCCTCTTGCCCATCTGATAGATAAGTTTCCCCCTTCTCTCCAAATCAAGCCACCTCTCTTCTAAATGTTGGAGGACATTCTTAGATCCTTTCAAGCATGAAGTTCATAACTGGAAGGTTAACTTAGTGACCAAAAGTGACAGAATTGTTTCCAAGAATGAAACTTGGAAATTAAGTTCACAAAATCAAACAGCTAGTTCTAGTCCCAGGAATTTCTGAACTCATCATACTGTAAGCAAAATGCAGTACTTCAGTGACAAAGGCACTGAGACATCCTCATACAGCAAGTGGCCAGGAAGTCACACCATTTGCTAGAGTTGTTTGTTTCAGACACCAACATCTAAATGACCAACCACAAGCTACTTCAGGGTCTACAGTAAGGCACAGGCTAGGAGGACAAATCAGCATGTACTTAACTCTGGACTGACAAGAGTCAAAACCATCATTTTTCTATCGCTTTGAGAGATGAGCAAAGCAGAGATAAGACCAGGAGTGCTAGAGAAGGCACACAGAGGAACTGGGAACACACAATTGATCCAGGAAAACACAAGTCCATGGAAAATTATGTTATTAGGCCCAATGCACACAGAGCCATTAGTTCTTTCACTTAGCTTTTCAACAATATCATGGGAAACTAGCACTACACACTCAAATACCCTTTCTCTCTGCTACACTGAAGCAAGCATTTTCAAGCTATAGTGATAAATCACTTTACTGTACTTCCTTTGACAAGGTTTGAGTATATAACAACAGCCTTCTGGGTTGGTATTTGTTTAGAACAAAATGTAGAAATCGCAGTTAAAAACAAGCACCCAGAGATAATGAAAAAAAAAAAAAAAGTTGCAAACAAATCTGTTTCAAATCACTTGAGAATCAACTTCAGTTTATTTTTATAGGCAAATCAGTATTCACTTGAAATCCCAACAGCTGGCTACCAAACTATCTGCCTGATAACAAAGTTCTTGCTCCACAGACCCTACAATCTTCATACCTTCAAAATAACTAAGGCATTACTCAATTCTACCCTGAAAACTAAGCAACCATTTCTCTCAGATGTGCTTTTCTTAGCTGTGCTTCTCTAAATAAAGGGGGGAAAAAAAGGCAGAACTTAACTAAAGAACAGGCCATAGTCAACTCATGTCAATACATGCACATCTGTTATGAACACTGTTTCTCAAAAAGCAATGCACAAAGAGCAGGAAGCTTGCGTGGTGCTGGATTGCTTTCATTCACACCTGCTTAATTGCATGGAAAAACAAATAAAAAACTTCAAGAATTTTTCAAATATCAATTTCTTTGCAACCAGGACCTAGACTCACAACAAAATTGTTTCCAAATCACAGGAGCTGCCTTGCACAGGCAGCACCTGGACAGTCCTCACTCCACAAGACTAGAAATGCAGCACATGGTACTTTGCTGTTGAGCCTTTTTCCTGTGTTTCTGAAGGTGTTCAACCTCATACAAAACAATAATCTTTTCCAAGACCGTGAGACACTAGAGCTCAAGATCTTGAGCAAAGAACGCTGAATTACATACACTGAATGTTTTTTGGTATGACAGACTGAAAAATAGTCCTATTTGACTCCTATGGGATAATACAGTGGGTTACTACTTGAAAAGCGTATTCACCATAGCAGACCCTGCCCTTTTTCATTCATCTGTTTGCAGCTATCTGGAAGAGAGTATTTGACCCAATATTCAAAACAAGCTTCATGCTGACCAAAACCATATTGTTATTTTAAAATCAGCTCATGCTAGGGAGGTGTGTTATGGAAAAGCATGTGAGAAATGAAAACACTCTATCTTCAGAACAAGATTTAAATACCATGTAGTACGTGAGGATTAGAGCTGCTCAACAGCAGAGAAGAAAATTAATAGTTGCTTATTACCAAAGGATCAGCCTCCCTAAGGTAAAAAACAACAAAAACCTACATTCCTACATGGTATTACTTAGTGCATTGTTATAAAATGGCTTAAAACCAACTTCAACTGTGGAATTTCCTAAGCCCTGGGTACTTTCACTGGCAATCAACACATTCTCCTAGAAGCCTGTGCTTCTTTAATACACTAATTTAGTAAAAGCTGAAGCCTGTGCTTCTTTAATACACTGCTTTAGTAAGAGCTTTGTGCATATCCTTCAAGAGCAAGACAGCAGCTTCATTTCTGTGTGGGGCTCCTTACCCAAATTAGAACTATAGCAGCACTTACGAGATACAGGATATGGGCTTCCCGACCTTCTTTGGAATAAGATAAAGGAAAATATTTTGGCAAGGAAATAATCCCTCAGAAGCAGAACTTTTCTTAGAAGCTCCAACAGCTTCTCATACTGAAGAGCATTGTATTCAACAAAAACTGAGACCCTAACTTTAAAAGAAACTCTGCTTTTTGTTACCAAATAAAACAATGCTTGTCAATAAAGAAAGTTCCCCTCCTGCTCAAAAGTGACACTTCCATGAAAACTTTAAACATTAACTAGAGGGACACTGTAAACTGAAATTCTGGGTAGGAGCTCTTCAGCAGTTTGACAGAGTACAGAAAGATGAACAGCATATCTAAATGCCTGCTGTCCACACAGTCCCACTTTTTCTGCGTGGTCTCACTCCCTCTAGCACATCTCTGACCACTTACTGAGCCAACTTGACTCAATAATCAGGAAGAAAATTATGACTCTTCCCTCCCACGCCTAGTTATTTCAGTTTTCTCCTAGAATAACAAACTCAATATGCTCACCAAAAGGTCAGACAAGTGTCAGGTCAGCACAAGTATTTGGAGTGTGAAGTGCCTACAGCATGAACTAACACCTTGCTGCAGCCTTCAAAAGACTAGATGTCAGAATTGCCCAATCTCCTCTCAAAAGCAAAAAGTGAGGTCTTCTCCTCACTCATTATAAATCAAAACAAAACCAAACCAAATCAGATATGCCAAATGCTTATTGGCATTAGCTGCATACACGTATAGGAACGTATTTAAATGTAATCAGCTAGAAATAAGAGGAAAAGGTAAGTCAACATGACTAGCTTGGCTTGATGAACACATTTCTGATCTTTTGTTCACTCAAAAATTGATTAAAATATTTGCTTAAAACAGTGCAAAGTGTGTATTTCCAATTTCATTTGTGCACTTCAAATGTATTTTCATCTCTCTTCAAGACGTTAAAGAGAAATCTATGTGAAAACAGAGCTGAGTTTCCAAAACAAAGCAAGACCCGCGCAAAAAGCAAGCAGAATTGAAACCGTAACATTTCTCTTCTCAATCTCTGTATCCACATAACTGAAAAGTTTCAAGATGCTGTCAAAACACTCATTCCCATCACTTTCTCAATGCACATGATCAAAGTGACAGTTCCGAGGCACCCTCTGATCTTCTGCCATGAAGTGACCAAATTGTGCTTCGTAATTTCAAAGTGCTAAAGCCCAATCAGTTACTCCACCCGACGAGAATTCTCACTGCTTTCTTTAGACAAACAAACCTCCCCCTCCCCCCAAACAACCGAACCCCCAAAGCCTGCCTAGCACACATTCCGGTCTCTCTACAGACTCCTGGACGCGTGTAAGCTCATTTTTAGAGCAAGCAGAATCTCCTCTTTATCGCCTCCTGGCTCATACCACTTCACACACAGCCTGCGGAGGACAAACCCGGGGTCACCCGAGGCTCGGCCAGCAGCCCCCAGAAACAGGCCGCTGTCCAAGACGTGACCCGCCACCACACTCGGGAGGTGTGCCCTTCTGGTCCCAAGCTACCTCCGCCACCCAGCGTCCCCATCCGCCCGGGACCCTCGCTCGCGCCCCAGCCGGGTGAAGCTCTCCCACCTCCAGCTGCCCTTGGGGCCTCAGCTCGGTGACAGCAGGCCGAGACCCTGCGAAATGCCCCGCACCTGTGAGGCGGCGACGGCAGGCGGCTCAGGCCTAGCGAAATGTCTCGCACCTGGGGGACGTGGGGGCTGCCTGAGATAGCCTCAACGTTCCGCAAGAGAGCCGGCGCACCACGGCGCGGGGACGAGGAGGAAGAAAAGGGAGTTTCCAAGAAGGGGGATCTTCTTTAGCCCTTTGTTGCTAGGGATTGACCTGGCTCAGGGTGCGGAGCCACATGTCGAAGGGGAAAAAGAGAGGTGAGGGGGCTCCCTCTCCCCGCAGCAGCGCCTCGGAGGCTTGGTTTCCCTCGCCTGCCCGGCCGCCTTTTCCTTCGCCAGTCACCAGGCAGCCGGGCTCGCCCGCCGCCGCCGCCCTGCCCGCCCTCGCACCCACCTTTCTGCGCTCCGGTGCCCCGCGGTGGCAGTAGCAGCAGCAGTAGCAGTAGGAGGCTGAGGCGGAGCAGAGACTCTGCCAGCCGGGTCCCCGCGGGGAGCGGCCACCCCGGGCTCACCATGCCCCGCGGCGTGGCCGGCGCGGCCGGCAGTCCGAGCGCATCGCGGGCTGCGGAGCGGCCGGGTCGGGCCGCGTCTCT
>VWZI01011089.1:15744-55497 GCA_013396835.1 Psilopogon haemacephalus | reverse complement strand
AAAAGGTGGGGGGGCAGGTCACTGCAAACCCACTACACAGGGACTGTGCAAAGCCAGAGTCCTGGGGAAACTTCACAAGCTTTACCAATTACCATACAAACAAAAGCACCCCTCCAAGTATTTTAGATACTTTCTGGACTATAATGCAGCCCTGGAAAACCAGAGATACTGATTTGTGAGTAAATATTCTAGAAAGCCACTTTGTAATGAAAATGCTTTGCTTTAATTCTGTTTACTCTGTGCTGTCTGCCTTAGCAGAAAGGAGCCTTTCAAATCCCACTAGAGGGCAAGTGGCATATTGCACCACAAGAATCACGTTCCAAAGATTTACTGTTTGCATTTTTCTAGTTTTGCTAAACTCACAGAATCACAGAACTTTACAGGTCAGAAGAGACCTCCAAAGATCATTGAGTCCAACCTCCCTGCCAAGTTAGTCTATATAGGAACACATTCAGGCAGGTTTTGAAAGTCTCCACAGAAGGAGACTTCACAACCCCTCTGGGCAGCTTCTTCCAGTGCTCTTTCACCCTGACTGTAAAGAAGTTTCTCTTCATGTTGAGATGAAACCTTCTATGTTCCAATCTGCAGCCATTGCTCCTTGTCTTACTGCTGCTGACCACCAAAGAGAGATTGGCCTCATCCAGTTGACACCCACCTCTCAGATATTTATATGCATTGATAAGATCTCCTCTCAGTCTTCTCCAGACTAAACAGCCCCAGGTTTCTCAGTCTCTCTTCATAGGGCAGATGCTCAAGTCCTCCAATTGTCCTTCAATTGTTTGGTTCTGCACTATTCACTGTACAGATTCTGTAATTTATTTGCACAATTGACCACAAAAGACGCTTCAAATAAGTTAAGAAAATAATTTTGCATTAATAAATTATAATAAGTTAATAATATTAATAATTCATATTTCAAAATTACATGACAACTCCTCATAAGACTTGCTTTCCAGGCTCTTCAACAGCTTCACTGACCTTCTTTGGATATGCTCCAGTAATTCATTGTCTTTCTTGTACTGAAAGGCCCAAAAGTGAACATAGTACTTGAGGAACAGACTCCTCAATGCCAAGTAGAGACACAGCCACTTCTCTGCTCCTGCTAGCCACACTATTCCTCATGCAGTTTAGTATGCTGTTGGGCTTCTAGGCCACACTGTTGGCTCATGCTCAGGTGACTGTCAAAAAGCACACCCAGGTCTTTTTCTTCTTGGCAGCTTTCCAGCCACTCTCCCCAACCCTGTAGTGTTGCCTGTGGTTGTTGAGACCCAAGTGCAGGACCTGTCACTTGGTATTGTTAAAACTTGCACATCTGACCTTGCCATATTGCTCCAGCCTCTCCAGAGCCTTCTTGCCTTTGAGCAGATCAACACACTCACCTTATTTAGAGCTTTAGTAATCTGTTTTTCAACAATTATTAAATGTTAACATTCACCCTGGATCACAATGTAAACTGATCACTATTTTTATTGTTTACATTGTTGTTTTAATTTGGAACTGCTGCTTGGTTTTTACCATAAATCCATTTGTGATTTCCACATGCTTAATTTGCAGAGTGGTTTTGGTGCAACAAAACCTTTTAAGAGGAAAATCAATATGTGATTCTTTCCCAGCTGCAACCAAAAGGTTCTCTAAGTCCCAATCTGTAATTTTATTATCTTCTATTAGGTGCTTCCCAATCAGGCATAATTAATAAGTGCTCACACATGGTTAATAAGTGTCTTGGAGGCTGGTGTCACCATCAAAATTTGGGTTTCTTTGATCTTGGGGAGTTTTATATGGCACTAGGTCTGCTAGCAACAGATGAAGTACATCAACAGGGAAAAGACCCTGGCACATGAGCAGCAGTGGCTCATTTGAAGATCTTTAAATTAGGCTTAGAGGAGGAGGGGGTTAAAGCCATGCTCTGAGCAGAGGGAAAAGGTCAATTTCCTCAATGTGCTGAAAACACTGCCTAACACCGTCCAGGAGATTATTGGCTGCCTTTGAGAGGAAGGTGTATTGCTGGCTCATATTTAGCTTATTATTACCTTCTGTCTAAAATTCCATGTAAGTATGGATGGTTTAGAATAATTTTTGTACAAGTTAGTCTTAATTATGTTTACTTTGTTTTCCTCTTTACTAGATTGCAAGAGTTTTATTCATTCAATTGTCTGAAAACTATAATATGTATTATATTTATTATTCATTGCATGTTTTCAGTATTTCCTAATAGAAATTATCAATTCCTATTTATTTAACTATCTATTTTCTGGATAGCATACCACAACATTTTATGGTTTGAACACATATTCTGGTTTTCACTTTTTGAACTGCTTGATTGCAAGTGCTCTACAGTCCTCATTTCCTTCAGTTTTTGTTATCCTTACTGAGAGCTACCCAAGGCTGTTCTTTCTTTGCTCAGGGAAAGGCAGAATTGCTGGCAAGAGAGTTTTTTCTTATCTTGACCTGGAAAATGAGTGGCTTCTGTGATGTTGTCTGGTGTCTTTCATCCCCCCTCCTGCTGGGTGATCTTCAGCAACAGCATCTCTTCCCACTCAGTTGCTTCTGCTTTTTCAGCAGAGTGAAGATAATTACTTCGCTGGGATACTGTCAACTCTGACTGAAGTCAGGAGAGCTAATAGAATCTCAAATAGATAGAAGAAGAACATCTTTATTTCATGTGGGGTTAAATAAGATTAAGCTGGTTCAATGTTATATGCTTTTCAACCGCAGTGCTGTGAACAAATTCAGATTCTTGGATAGAATTCTTATTTTATCTGGACTGTGACATCCCAAGGATGCATTTGTCTAACATTACTACACTTTGATATGACAAATTATTTAACCATGGGTTTATTGGCTAATTGGATGTTTTTTACCCGTACTCATTTGGCAGTTGTTACAACACAGAAGAACAGAGAGAGGCCACACAGAAACATGTAGGCATCCAGGACCCTGGCTACAGAGACTGCCAGAACCTGGCACTTACAATGGAGGGTGGTGGAGACAATACTTGTGTTAAATGTGAACAGGAGACTGAGCTGAAGGAAGAACTGATAAGACTAAGGATTATAAGAGAGTATGAAAAGGTCCCTGTTAGGAGAAGCAAGAAGAAACCCCTCACAGCCACCCCACCCCTCCCAGCTGCCCTTGCACAACAAGTATGGGGCACTGGAGGTTGAGGCAAATGAGAATGCAGAAGAGAGACAATCAAGGGGATTGGCTAAAGCAAATCAGTCACCCCCTTTCATTAGAACTTGTACTCTTTTAAAAAGAAAAGAGCGATTGTTATTGGCAATTCCCTTTTGAGTGGAACAGAGGGCCCCCTATGTTAGCCAGATCTTTCCCACAGGGTAGTCTGCTGCCTCCCTGGGACTTGGGTCAGAGATGTCACTAGAAGGCTGTCTGTAGTCTGGTACAGCCCTCTGATTACTATCCCTTGATAGTTATGCAAGTGGAAACAATGAGATTGAAATCAGAAGTCCAAAAGCAACTGAAGGAGACTTCAAGGAACTGGAGAGACAGGTTGATGGATCAGGGGCACAGGTAATTTTTTTCAATAATACCCCCAGTGGCAGGAAGGAATACTGACAGGAACAGGAAGCTGTGCATGGTTAATAAGTGGCTCAGACTGATGTCACCATCAGAATTGTGGGGTTTTTTTTCATCTTCTGGAACTTTATATAGCACTAGGTCTGGTAACAGCAGGTGGAGTCCCTTTGTCTTAGAGTGTGGAAAAGATCCTGGCACATGGGTTGGAGTGGCTCATTGAAAGGGCTTTAAACTAGGTTAATAGGGGGAGGGGATTAAAACCATGCACAACAGAGATGAGCCTAAGGGTAGCCTTCAGTCTAACATTTCACTTGAGGTGGGAGGTTGTGAAAATAATATCAAAATTATATATGAAAAGTGGCAGAAAGACATGCCAGAGTTGGAAGAAAGGGGTGAGAGTGCCTTCAAGCTGTTACCCTAAAGAATGATGTGAACACTACACCAAAGACAAGTCTTACAGAAGTGAGCCAGGGGCCTCTAAGGCAATAGGAGACAGGAGGGTAGGTCTTATGAAATGCCTTAGGAGGACAATGGGGTGCCCATCTGTGCTGGTTTGAGACTAATCTTAATGAGAGAAATTAGATCATTGGCTGTGAAAAGAAAACAATAGTGATGTCTGTATCACTCACTGGTTCTGCTGAGAGATGTAAATAGTGAAAATATAAACAAAGGCTAGCACTTCCTCAGTCTATGTGCCTGGCTGTATATTGCCTTCAGTCCTCTGAAAGACACCTATGTAAACTGATCTAACCATTTCCTTCCAACTCCTTATTGTCTTTTGGCATCTCACCCCTGCTTATGTATGAACTAATCACATAAGCTTTCAAACGAGGGTTTATTTTGGTTATTTTCTGAGTTAACAAGGGGTGGCAAGAAGGAGGGAGAGTTAGTGGCTTTAGTAACTCAATTATACTAAGTATAAATAGAACTATAAAATCAATTCAGAAATACACTTTTTAAAGGCTGTGCAAGAAAAAGTGGCACATGGCAAAAGAAAACTATGGAATATGTGATCTCAAGTGTAATTCCGTAAACAGTAGAATATTTTTAGCTATTTAACTATTAACAGGTTGGACTGAACAGGTCTGTTTGCAATAATACGCTTCTGAATTTGCCTTTTACCTCAGGACTACATATTCACAACTAAGTAAATATTGATTGACTATGAATCCATCTATCATTTGAAGAAAAATAATCCACTACTACCTATATTTGCTTACAATTAAAATTTATGAAACAAATCTCTTCCCAGTTATTTTCATAAGATTTCCAGAGTACAGAGGCACACCTATAGATTTTGATTTATTACTGTTTAGTCTGGAAGTAATTTTCTTAGTAGCACACATTCTGTTAAATTCTTTGGCCATCTAGAAGATATAGTAATTGAAGAGGAAGTAAAAGGACACATATCATACATTTTGTAGACCATTTTTCACCTATTTTTAAAATCAGCTAGCCACACATAGACAAATATATGTATATTAAGGACATATATTTTTATTTCAATTTCCTTCTTATGAATATTTAATAGCTTTTTGTTTGATTTTTTTTGTTTTGTTTTGGGGGGTGAGGTTGATATTTTTCTGGGTTTTTTTATGTGTCAGTGATCAATGATTACAGGCACAAGTGTTGAACAGCAATAGAATGAAGACAAGATAATTTTTTTTTTTTAATTATAGAATCCATTTCACTTAGATATTTTAAAAATTCCTCAAAAAGGAAGCAAGTTTATCAGCATCTGTTTTTCTCTGCATTGGTAGTTTCAGCATCTGTAGTTCTCTAAGGGCAGCTTTAAGACCTAATACATATTATTCAATTATAGAAAAAAATTTAGCTCCTGTGATAATATTTATTATCAAGGTAAGTTCGCACTTTTTTAATTTCATGAACAAATAATGATGTAACTGTGATGATTCATAAAGTAGTGAATAGCACAAAGAGGTCATGAGGCATAAACATCTAACATAAATTACCCAATATTCTGTTTAGTTCTTAATCAGTAAGAATTTTCATCATACTTTTGACATTGCAAAACTCTTAGAAAAGGTCTTATGTGCATGTTTCTAGATATGTTATGCTTTTTGATTCACTCACATTCTTTTGTCTCTGCATAAAAATAACTTCTTGAATCTTTTTATTAGTGATTCATCTGACCATGTTCCAAATTTTGTCTTTCTACAGTTGTGCCTTTTACTCTGAAATTCATAAACCTTCGTAAATCTAAGTATTATAGTCAAGTACTTCAAATATAATTTGTTTTCCCAAACATTCATCACAGTCTTACAATTATGAATAGTCTTGTAACTAGGTTTTGTTAAAAAAAAAAAAAAAAAAAAAAAACTGCTTATATTTTGTTCAGCAATTCAGGAAAGGGCATGTTAATGTGTTTTCATGATAATGTATTTTCACACCTATGCCTATCAATACATTCAATTTTAACTTAGTAACTTGAACAGATCTTACATTTCCAGGTATGGATGACACAACCAATACATAAAAAAAGAAAATTAACCAGGATATCAATTGTTTTTTCAAAACTTTACCTCACACAAATAAATGAGAAATTAATTTTAGAACATGGGAAATTAAATACTCTATTGTTTGCTTTACTTATAGCTGCTAAAAGACAGTAAAACCCAGTGCAGGATTAAGGTATAGGCAAAGATGGAATTTTTTTTTTAAACAGTTAAAAAGTAAAATTATCTGAGGGGAAAAATAAATTTTAAAAAAAAGCTAAACATGAAACACACAAAAGTTCTTTCCTGTAGCCTTGCTCTAAATCTGAAAACAAGAATAAAATAAACACCAAAAAACAAAATTAAAATTCACAGAGTAGGAAAAAAAAAACCCAACAGAAAATAAGTTCTTCAAAGTTCAAATAATTTCACATAAAAAATTTCCTCCATGCATTAAAAAAACAACAAAAAAGCAAACCAACAAGCAAAGAAAATAAGTTGTTAATTCTATTCAATATTAATTTTATTTTTCTTTGATTCCAAGAGGCACACCAATATGCAATCGTGTGTATAAATTGACGATTGTTTATAGGTAGTTCAAAATTTTATACTTACCGCACATAAGTTATTCCTGGACTTTTAAGAGCTGATAGAAGATAATCTCAAAATAACAAAGTTGGGATATGAGAATCCTGCATAATTTGTTTGTGAATAAAATGACAACTTGAAAATCTATGTGTTTGAGTTCTCTCCTGATGCAGTTATGATGCAGCTTAGCTTGGTGGGAAGGCAGAAATCAAGATGAGAAACAAATGAAGGAGATATGTTTGCTGTCTTTCCTCACTTGTACAACAGTGGAATAAAGAGAATTTTTTTATTGTTGGTGAACAAACTGCGGTTCTTCTTTCCTTTTATTAGTCTGTATCTCTAGACACCACATTCATTAAAATTAAAGGGCAGTTAAAATGATAAAAAATATTCAGATTTTTCATTATTGAAGCACCATATAGTGTTTGTGAAAGAGCCATTCAACAGTATAGTAGAAAATGACATCTTAGTTCCTTTCATTCAGTTTTCACACCAAGAACGTGCAAAAGGAATCTGAAACAATACTGGTTTTGATTTTATTCTGATGTGATCCTACCAGATCCAGTAAACTCTCAAATTAGCAAAGTCCAGAAAGAAGTTTGAAGATATAAAATTTAATTTTCAGGTACTCCAAAATAAATATTTTACTTTTTCATGAACTTCATAGTCTAAACTCTATGTCATCACAATCTATTGAGTAGAAGATAAATGTTGTGCAGAGAGAGAAAAGGTTATGCAGAGCTTTGTCCAGGTACTTCTATTCATGCGGCCTATTACAATGGTTAATAAAACTCTGTAAAGTGAGATTGCAATAGTAATTTATTTACATAAAGAGTGGTCAGGCAATGAAATAGGTTGCCCAGGGAGGTGGTGGAGTGACCATAACTGGAGGTGTTCAAGAAACTTGTAGACATGGAACTCTGGGACACGGTTTAATGGCCATGATGGTGTTGGGTTGATGATTAGACACCTGATGATCTTGGAAATATTTTACAAGTATAACAATTCTATTATTATATATATATATAAAGAAAATCACACTCAGCAATATCTAATAACAAATCCCTTGCCTAAGGAAAGAAAACATCAAAAGTTTTAAAAAAAAAAAATTCCCCCCAGAAAAACCCCAAAACCTAAACCAAAATAATCATAAAACTGGAAAACCAACAAAAAGTCCACCTCTAAAATTGTACCTATATAAATTAGAAACAAACAAAACCCCACCAGGACCTCATACAAACTCATTAGCATAATGTCAAAAACGAGAACATTACCAATCCTCAAAAAAACTACATAAAAAGAGGAAAAATTTAAAAACCAAAACATTTTTTAAAATATTCCCTCCCACTAAAATTATCACCTGTGCATACTTTCAAAATCAAGGGAAGAAATAGAAGAAGCCAAAAATAAAACAAAACAAAAATCTACCATTTCCAACTCAGAAAAAGAAAATATAGAAAATGAAGTGTCAATAATGTCTGTAGAGCTCCAAGTGTGTCTGCTTGATGCATCATGCACAGCAGAACACTGATAAAGGTTCTGGCAGACAATGAAGTACCTGTACTGAATCAAGTTTCTTATGTAAGTGTACTTACAGGTTTCTTATAACACAAAAAGGATTTATGAGAGGGGATCATAAATCTCTTCACAGTGTCTTTCCTTATTCCACAGGAAGAGAATAAATTCTGATAGAATGCTTTTAACATGTCTTTACTAGGAACTGCTATGCTTCTGTAATAATTCCAGCATTGTCAAAATCTTCCCATTTGAACATATTCTGGTAGGAATGCTAGGGATTTATGTAATCTAATTTCATGAGACTAATTCCTTTGCTTAAACTTTTGCTACCAATGTTATTTTAGACACTGTGAGGTCTGCCTAGTTTCCCAATGTTCCTCAATAAGAAAATGTTTTTCTCCTAGATTCTCTGTAATATATGCCAATCAAAAATAGAGACATCTCGGGACAGGAAGTAGAGTTTGAAGGTCAGCTGGAGACACTGCAGGATAACAATTTTTGGTTTGTTTGGGTGTTTTTTTTTTGTTTGTTTGTTTTTGTTTTTTTTTATTAAAGTCCTTAGAGTCTTATATTTTGGTAGATGAATCATGTCTAGAAGTCTATAGTGAGTATACATCTCTCTCTGAGAAGATTAGATTAATAATTCATTAAAGAAAATGGAAACTAGATTTTTAAGGGCATCACTTGTGAACTATATGCATATATGTTTTATGAGATTCTACAGATGTCTATTTCTCCACTGTCCACAAAGCAGTGACAAAGTAAGATATACAAATTCACTGTAGATGTAGGTAAGATGAGGAAAAGGCTGAGGTGCTTAACGTCTACTTTGCTTCAGTCTTTAGCATAGGATCCAGCTGTTCCCTGGACACCCAGCCTCATGAACTAGGAGTCAGGGAGAAGAATCAGAATGAGGTCATCACAATAAATGAGGAAGTGGTCAGAGATCTGCTAAGCCAATTAAACTCACACAAGTCTGTGGGGCTGGATGTACTAAACCCAAGGGTGCTGAAGAAGTTGGTAGATGTGATTGCCAAGTGTTCTCCATTATTTACCTGAAGTCCTGGCTAAATAGGGAGGTACCAGTGGAATGGAGGGTAGCAAATGTGACACCTATCTACAAGAAAGGAGAATCTGGGAAATTATAGGCCTGTCATTCTGATCTTGGTACCAGGGAAGGTCATGGAGCAAGTCATCTCAAGCACCATTACACACCATATAGAGAACAACTAAGGGATCAGGCCCAGTCAGCGTGAGTTTAAGAAAGGCAGGTCCTGCCTGATGAACCTGATTTCTTTTTATGACAAGATGACCTATCTATTGAATGAAGGAAAGGCATTTCACTTTGTCTACCTAAACTGCTTACTGCAGGAAGAGTTGGACTGGATGACCTTTAGAGGTAGATCCCCTCCAACCCAGACCACACTTTCATGACAAGATTACCTAACTATTGGATTTGGATATTGTATACCTAGACATTCAAAAAGCCTTTGACACTGTTCCCCACAGAATTTTCATGGACAAACTGGCTGCTCATGGCTTGGATGAGCACATGGTCTGCTGGGTAAAGCACTGGCTGGATGAAAAGGCCCAAAAGGTGATGGTCAATGGAGTTAAGTCCATCTGGTGGGCAGTCACAAGTGATGTTCCTCAAGGCTCTGTGTTGGAACCACTTCTGTTTAACATCTTTATAGATGATCTTGATGGAAACATAGAGTGTTCATCTGTAAGTTTGCAGATGACACTGAGTTAGGTGGCAGGGAGGGTCTACAGAGGGACTTGGATAGATTGGATGGATGGGCAAAAGTCAATGGCATGAGCTTCAATAAGGTCAAATGCCAAGTTCTGCACTTGGGCCACAATTACCCTAAACAATGCTACAGGCCTGGGGAAGTGTGTCAGGAAAGCTGCCTAGACAAAAGGGACCAGTGGGTTGTAATTGATAAGCAACTCAATATGAGCAAGCAGTGTGAGCAGGTGGCAAAGAAATCCGATAGTATCCTGACTTGTACTAGAAATGCTGTGTCCAGCAGAGGTAGGGAGCTATTTGTCCCCTTGTGCTCAGCTCTGGTGAGGTCACACTTTAAGTACTGTGTTCAGTTTTGGGCACTTCATTACAAGAGGAATGTCAAGGTGCCAGAGTGTGTGCAGAGGAGGGCAATGAGGCTGATGAAGGGCTTGGAGAATAAACCCTGTGAAGAGCAACTGAAGAAGCTGGGGCTGTTTAGTTTGAGAACGAGGAGGCTGAGGTGAGACCTCATCGCTGTCTAGAGGTACCTGAAAGGATGCTGCTGGACTCTTCTCACAGGTAATCAGTGATAGAACAAGAGGGAATGGCCTCAAGCTGTGACTGGGTAAGTTTAGGCTGAATATTAGGAAAATAATTTTCACAGAAAGAGCGGTCAGGCATTGGAATGGGCTGCCCAGGGAGATGTTTGAGTCACCAACGCTGGATGTGTTTAAAATTTGTTTGGATGTGGTGCTTGGGCATATGGTTTAGGGGTGAACTTTGTAGAGTAGGGATATCAGTTGGACTTGGTAATCCTGAGGGTCTTTTCCAACCAGAATGTTTCTGTGATTCTGTGTTAAGATTACTTTTTCAAACTAACTTAATGACCTATATCTGGCAATGCATACATATATTCTGTACCACATTTTTTTAATCTATGAAAGTAAGTATTCCTTTAATAAGCATAAAGGCAACTCTTACATGGAAAATCTGTTGGTTGCGTTCATGACAACACGGTAACTACTGTTTCCAACAAATGAGAAGACAGAGAAATAATGTATCATTTTTTTTTACATTTTTCCACTGTCTTTTCTGTAGGGTTCTAAAAACTGCAGAAGTCTCTGTCATATTTTTACTTTTCTGACTATATGCCACTCTCTCTTACCAACTGGAGATTTTGTCAGAGTCTATAATGAACTCCTAACTGAACTAAGAAATCATTCTCAAACTGAAAAAAAAAACACAAAGCAGCTTTTAAAACTAATGGGCTGGCTGCAACAGTCTGATATGCCTGTAGTTAATCAGAGAAAAATAATGATCACAAAACCTGTGATGAATCTTCTTTCAGAAGCATTTATTCACAGGTAACAGCCAGCAAGCAATTTTTAATATATCTTTGAATAAAGAGGTATGAGCAGCACATCACAATTTGTTGTAGACTCAGAAGAGGCAGTGAAGTGCCTGACCTACATTTATGTCCCGTTTATTAGAAATTCACAGTTCAAAGCAACTGAAAACTACAGGAGTGGAGAAGATTCAATACTTCTTCTGTCCTTGCTTATATCTGCGAAACTTTTGATGTTTATGCTGGTTGGCTGTTCAAGTTTTAATCATCAATGGATTTTAAAAGACCATAGATTCATCTATTTCATAAAACTTAACTTTCCAGTAGTTGTTTCTACTAGTATAAGTGTGTAGGACATTAAATTCCTAAAAATTCACTGCTGCGATATATTTGACAGAATAATAAAGTGGTATTTCTTAAAAAATGTAGGCTTCAACACCTAAATTTTCAGTATGTCCTAGATACTTCATCTACTATAATGCTATTTGTGTTTGAACACACAGGGAAATTATTATTCTTCCCTACATGAAATTCAAAATTGTCACAATGTAACAGATACATTGATGTAAGAAAGCAAGTATCACGCACGGCTGCACAATAATACATTTCATAAAACAGTAATAATCATTTGTAAAGTTAAAAAATTCACATCAATCAAAAAGTACTACTCAACAAGAAACAAAAGACATGTGTACAGAAGGGTAAGATCTAAGGAAATAATTGCTATCTTTAGAATTGTAAGCCTCAGAAATCTTGCCCGTATATTTCTGTAAATAAAAAAATTTTAAAAAAAGCTCCTTAGTTTTAGATGTTTCTTAAAAACTTTTCAGTGCTAACAGATACTTTATTCCTACAACCTGTATTATAATCACTCACCTTATCTTCCTGCAAAGTGAGTCTAACTGTTATCAACCAATTTAACAAATCAGTTTCTAATAGAAGTCAGTGTCATCTATGAATACTGCTAAACTTACAATATACATTTACATAATACACTTAACTAATACTGTATCTTGTTTAGTGAAATCTCAGCTCAGTTTTGTTTTCTGAATGAAGTTAACTAAATTCACACTTCTCATCCCAGGTGAATTACACCTCAGGGAGGAAAAAGGGAATATATTGTTATCCTAAGATATGAACCGACAAGACTCATACCAAATATATGAATTCCATTACAGAATATACCTGGTTGGAGAAGACCTCAAAGATCATCCAGTCCAAGCTTTGACCAAGCACTGAAAGGTTAACGCTAAACTGTGTCCCTAAGCACCAGGTCCACATGCCACCGAAACATCCCCCAGGATGGTGACTCTACCACTGGGAAAACCATTCCAGTGTTTGATAACCCTTGTAACTATTTATCACATAGTTGCAGAGTTGAACTAGCCAAGCAATGGTGCACAAGCAATCAATCCCTCACCACATGTGCCCAAAATGAAATGCAGGACACTTCTGCCTGTATAAAACACATCAAACTTATAGAAGGAATTGTTCATGGCTTCCTCAGAAGACCAGTGTACTTTACACTATTTCCTAAACAAACAAACAGTTCACTGTGACCCATGATGGGAACAATAAACAGGAGTTGAAGGAATCTTAATTTGAGTTACTTCCTGTCTAAAGATAGTCCTGTATTTTAATGCTTTTGTCATTTAGAATATATTGTATTCAAAAATGTTTTCTGCATATAAAAGGTCTCATAAATATGAATGGCAGTCCTTGCTCTCTTCATAAATAAATGCTTTAAGTGCAAAGATGGACTGTCACAGTCAAGATTGTCAAGTTACACAACCGTTTAGTAGCAGAGTGGAAGACGCTGCTTCAGCTGCTTTCTTCCAGTGGTTTAGTGACCTCTAGTTTAGGTACTTATGAAAGAATTCCAAGATGTTTATGAAAGCTGATTAGGAAAAATAACACATCATCACGCATGCATAATCTGTATCTGGAATTCATAAATCAATCAAGGTTGTGAACCAGGAATATGTTAACTGAGCAAAAAAGAAAGGTGTTCTGAAATTGTACTTCCTACCTTCCCAGATCTGAGAAGAGAAAAAATTTGTACTCAATCCTCAGTTTTTAAAGAGTGAATTAAATACCATGTAAGAGCATCAGGAAGCATGCCGTCATCCTGCAATATGCCCTAGCAGGAAGAAGGCATGCTTAAGAAAGTTCAAAAAACATAGTAAGCCTCATTGAAAGCCCTGAGAGTGCTTTCCATCAGTCAGCTTACAGGTTCAGCTGGCCTAATTTCTGTGGTATATTAGACAGTTTCTCATTTTAGCCAGCAACTTTGGCCTGAGACCTTGGAGGTTCAGGAGTTAATATAAAACAGATACCTAAAAGAAGAGGGTAGGCCATGTTTAGGGCCTAAATCTGTTGCTTCATTTAATTTTTCAACCTTTTCCTGTAAAAGAGTGCTGCTGTGCTGTCTACCAACATCTGTTCACTGATTCAATATTCATAATTTTTAAGCTAAAAGCCATGTCTGTCACTATAAATGCACAATGACTTCTATTTCTGTTTACTTTAATGAAGCAATAAGCAAATCTGATATACATAATCAGAGTCATAATCTTGAATATTCATAACAATTTCTTTAAAAAATAAATAACATTTCTGATTTCATAACATTTTTTCCTTGCACTTAAATAGGAAAACATTTACAAAATATAGGATGTCTGTTCAGCTGACCATTGTATCACTGATCAGTTTAACAACAGATAAAATTTGCTTTACTATATATTGATTTGGCATATTCAGTGAAGTAAGTTGACTACAATAAATCATATCTTTGTGAATTCTGAGTAGATTTTAATATATGTGGGGCTTGGGTAAGCATTCAGAACCAAATGTATAAATAGAATCATAAAACCAGTCAGGGCTGGAAGGGGCCACATGGATTATCCAGTTCCAATCCCTCTGCCACAGACAGGAACACCCTACCCTAGACGAGGCTGGACAGAGCCTCATCCAGCCTTGCCTTAAACACCTCATGGGATGGGGTTCAACCACATCCCTGAGCAACCCATTCCAAGCTCTCACCACTCTCATGGTGAAGAACTTCCTCCTCACACCCAGTCTCAGTTTCCCCACTTCTCTATTCCCCCTAGTCCTGTCACTACCTGATAGCCTAAAAAGTCCTGCCCCAGCTTTTTTGTAGGCCCCCTTCAGGTACTGGAAGGCCAGAAGAAGGTCACTTGGGAGGCTCCTCTTCCCCAGACTGAACAGGCTCAGCTCTTTCAGTCTGTTCTCATAGCAGAGGTGCTCCAGCCCTCTAATCATCCTTGTGGCCCTTCTCTAGACATGCTCCAGCATCTCCACATTCCTCTTGTAATAGGGGCTCCAGAACTGGGTGGAGTACTCCAGGTGGGGTCTCACCAGAGCGGAGTAGAGGGGGAGAATCACTGACCACGACTTGCTGGCCACAGTTCTCCTGATGCACCTCAGGATCTGCTTGGCTTTCTGGGCTGCAAGTGCACATTGCTGGCTCATGTTGAGTTTCTCATCCACCAGCACCCCAAAGTCCGTCTCCTCAGGGTTGCTCTCCAGCCAGTCACTGCCTAGCCTGTATTTGTGCTTGGAATTGCCTCGACCCAGATGCAGGAGCTTGCACTTGGCCTTGTTGAACCTCATGAGGTTGGCTTGTGCCCACCTCTCCTGCCTGTCCAGGTCCCTCTGGATGGCATCCCTTCCCTCCAGCATGTCTGCTCCACCACACAGATTGGGGTTGTCAGCAAACTTGCTGAGGGTGCTGTGGTGGTTTTGCCCCAGCTGGGGGCCAAATGCCCACCAGAGCCAGTCTGGATCACCTGGCTCGGCTGTGTACTCTCAGCATCTTGTGGCAGGGAGATGTTGAGAAAAAAAAACAAAAAAAATGCAGCCTGGGTGCTCACCTTAGCAGTAGCCATAACACTGCTGCCTTATCAATGCTCAGCTACAGCATCACAAAACACAGCATTAGAGGAGAATTAACCCCAACTCAGCCCAGTTCTAAACTACTGCAGTCTCCACCCCTTATTCCATACCGTTTGTGTCATGCTCAGGCTCTACACACTTCATACACATTCACATTCATTCATACTTCCACATACATTTTACCATCTTATCTGTTTACATTTACAACTTAGCCTATATCTTAAATCAGTTCAATATCCAGCCCACACAATTTGTATTAATATCCCAGTCTCTTAATAGAAAGATGTTTTGTTTCTTCAGATGTTCCTTTGGACAGTTCATAGCAGGAGCAGCAGGGTATTCCTCTGTTGGGTGCCAATACCAGCTTGGTTTCAGCTACTGTCTCACTTGTTTGGTATCAGTCTGGGTCCTTTTCACCACAGCACCTCCTGCAACACACAACTCACACTCCAGGTTATTTTTCCCCTAGTGTCAAATTTCCTTGGGGCAAACACTGAGTTTCCCCATCTTTTCTCATCACCCACCAAGTACATCTAGGCCCTTGAGCAAAGACAATCCCACAAATGCATTTGCCTTTCCCCACAGGTGGAGCAACCCACACTGTTTTTCCTAGCCACTTTCCCATGTGCACTACAAGGACCTTATCTCCTCCCACAGTGTGTACGGGTTCTGTTAGGGCAGAGCCAGGACAGTTAGCAGATCCTCTGGAATTAACCAGCCAAGTGGCTTCTGCTAAATTTGCATCCCATTGTTTCCATGTCTCATTACCCAATGCCCTTAACATGGTCTCTAACAGTCCATTGTACCTTCCAATCTTTCCAGAGGCTTGTGGGTGATAGGGAATGTGATACACCCACTCAATGCCATGTTTCTTGGCCCAGGAACTGATGGCATTATTCCTGAAATGAGTCCCATTGCCAGATTCAATCCGCTCAGGGGTACCATGTCACCATAAGATATCTTTCAAGGTCTAAGATGGTGTTTCTTGCAGTGGCATGGTTTACTGGGTATGTTTTCAATGAACATTAGTTGCCTCTACCATGGTTAGGATGTAGCGCTTGCCCTGGCCTGTTTCAATCTGCCGGGCCTCACCATAATGAAAACCCAGCCACCAGCCTTTGTTCCAGGGAGACTTAACTTTGGTAGCTCGCTTGATTGCAGCACATATTTCACAGTCATGTGTGACCTGTGTGATGGCTTCCATGGTCAGGTCCACCCCTCGGTCATGAGCCCATCTGTATGTAGCATCTCTCCCTTGATTTCCTGATGTTTCATGGGCCCATTGAGCTACAAACAGCTCACCTTTACACTCCCAGTCCAGATCCACTTGAGCTACCTCAATTCTGGCAGCCTGGTCTACCTGCTCATTATTTCAATGCTCTTCCTTGGCATGACTCTTAGGTACATGAGCATCGACATGATGTACTTTCAGAGTTTTCTACTCAAGCAGCAATATCCTGCCACAATGAAGCAGTCCAAATGGGCTTACCTCTGTGCTGCCAATAGGTCTTCTTCCATTGTTGTAACCATTACATTAGCCACCATCCAGAAATCTGTATAAAGGCCACTTTTCTCTCTCAGCAATCTTAAGAACCGGCTGGATAGCTTTAACTTCTGCGTATTGACTTGATTCACCTTCTCCTTCAGTGGCTTCCACTGCTTGTCACATAGGACTCCACACAGCCGCTTTCCACTTCCGATGGTTTCCTAGTATGTGACAGGATCCATCAGTAAACAAAGCATAATACCTTTCATCTTCAGGTAACTCATTTTATGGTGGTGCCTCCTGTGCATGAACTACTTCCTAAGGTGATTCTCCAAAATCTCTGCCTCCTGGTCAGTCCATAATCTCTTCCAGAATCCCTGGGTGGTTTGGTTTCCCCAGACGGGCTTGCTACATAATCAGCGCTACCCACTTACTCCACATAGCACTGGTTGTGTGATATGTAGAGAGAATGTTTCCTCTGAACATCCAGTGTAGCACAGGCAACCTGGGTGCTAAGAGAAGAGGTGCTTCTGTACCCACTACCTCTGAAGCAGCTCAAAATCCTTCATAGGCTGCTAAGAGAGGACTCACAAACTGACTATAACCCAGAACATGCATTCTCCAGAACCCCACAAGACCTAGGAAAGCCTGTGTCTCTTTCTTGTTGGATGGTGAAGACATGGTTGCTATCTTGTTGACCACATCCATGGGTACATGATGACGTCCATCCTGCCATTTTATTCCCAGGAACTGGATTTCTTGTGCAGGTCCTTCGACCTTGCATTTCTTTATGGCAAACCCAGCCTTCAGAAGGATTTGGATGATTTTTTCTCCTTTCTCAAACACTTTCTCTGTCTTGTTGCCCCACACAGTGACATCATCAATGTACTATACATGTTCAGGGGCGTCACCTTTTTCCAGTACGGTGTGGAACAGTCCATGACAAATTGTAGAGCTGTGTTTCCACACCATGTGCAGTCGATTCCAAGTATATTGCACACCCCTCCAGGTGAAAGCAAATTGTGGCCTGCACTGCTGCCAATGGAATCGAGAAGAATGCATTTTCACTGTCGATTGTAGCATTCCACTTGGTTGCCTTTGGTTCTAGCTCATATTGGAGCTCCAGCATGTCAGGTACTGCAGCACTCAGTGGTGGCGTCACTTTATTGAGGCCACAGTAGTTCACATTTAATCTTCACCCTCCATCAGATTTCTGCACTGTCCAGATGGGACTATTGAAAGGTGAATGTGTTTTGCTGATCACTCCCTGGATCTCCAGTTGATGAATCAGTTCACTGATGGGAACCAGGGAGTACCAGTTTGTGCGATATTGTTGCCGGTGCACTGTCCTGGCAGCAATTGGCACATGTTGTTCTTCAACTTGCAGCAACCCCACGACAAAAGGATCCTCTGAAAGGCCAGGCAGGGTATACAGCTGTCTGATCTTCTCTGTATTCACTGTGGCCACACCAAAAACCCACTGATAGCCCTTTGGGTCCTTGAAGTACCCTCTCTTGAGGTAATCTATACAAAGAATACAAGGGGCGCCTGAGCCAGTCACAATGGGATGCTTTTCCCACTCATTCCCTGTTAGGCTCAAGTCAGCTTGTAGTATAGACAGCTCCTGGCATTCTTCTGTTACTCCAGAGATCCAGATGGATTCAGCACCTTTGTGCCCTGATGGCATCATTGTGCACTGTGCACCAGTATCTACCAATGTTTTATACTTCTGTGGCTTCGATGTACCAGGCCATCAAATCCATACAGTCCAGTATACTCTATTGTCCCTTTCCTCCTCCTGGCCAAAGGCAGGGTCTTCATCAGAGTATTTGCTGTCTGTTCTTACTGGTGCTAGGCCAGAGGCCCCCTCATCAGAATCATGGGGTGTAACCTCAGTTCTTTTCCTCCTGGAAGATTATTGATTGCTCTCCTGACCCACTACAGCAGCAATTTTTGCCGCCTTTTTAGATGGTCCCTTCTTAACAACTGTCTTCCCTCTCAGTTCATGTACACAAGCCTCTGATTTAGGAGTGGGTTCACCATCCCACTTTCTCATATCCTCCTTCTGGTCACGCAGGAAAAACCAAAGTGCTCCATGTGGCATATGTCTGGGGCTCCCCTTCCCTCTGACTGGGGCAGGAAAGGAGTAATTTCTTGGGGTGTACCTGGTTGATGAGGCATTAGCTCATGGGACTGAGTTGGTACAGAGGTTATCCTCAAAGTTATGGAGCCAGATTGACACTTCCTCCACAGGCGGTGTATTGTGATCCGAACGATACATCAGTGTCAAGCTGCTTGAGTATGATGCTGGGGCACCTTGAATCACCTTCTTCCACATAGCCTGTGTGCAGGGGACATCATCTGGATCTGTGGATACCCTCAGGTCATCTAGGTCGCTATAGATAACTTGCACCACTGCTAATTCCCTTGGACACTGCATACCTTCATCTGCATTGTTCCACTTCCTTGGGAAACTCATGAGGCCCTCCTTACATGGGTACCTTGACCTTACACTTAACAGAAGTCATTTCTAGAGACAGCATATGCCTATTTCTCTTCCAATTCCTTTCTTGATTCCTCTTTTCCTGGCAATGGCTCCAAGCTGCTGGGCCTCTTTTGCTTCTAGAAGCTGATTATTAGCTCCATTATCCCAGCACCAGAGTAGCCAAGCAGCAATCTGCTCTCCTGGCTAGCGGCTGTAATCCTTACAAATATCTCTCAGGTCTGCTGAGGTTAGGGACCGAACAGTCTCTGCTTCTTGCTTTATCTCACTCATACCTTTTGATCTCCCTAACGATGGATCAACCCCTCGATCAGAATCTTCTTCCTCCCTTATTAATTGTTGATAAGGGCCTGTTGACTTTCTTGTCCACTGTTTCTTTTTCAGTACTGGGGTGTGCTGGTTTGAGCTTATTGGAGAAAGAAAAAAAAAAAATTGTTTTTAAGTATTGTACCCAAAACATTAGATACCAGACAGTTTCTGACCGCTCTGGCTGCGGCTGCTCTTTGCATGGTCTCCTTTGTCTTTGCCTCGGTAGCGAAATCTCAGTAATTCTATTAACTACTTTCCTGCTACTAATCCCCTGGCTGATCTACCTCGCTAATCTACAGCATCATCAGGTGGTGAGATAAGAGTGGGGAAGGGGGGAAAGGTGGTAGGGGGTGGTTGNGGAAGGGGGGAAAGGTGGTAGAGGGTGGTTGGTTACCCCTCTTGGGGATTTTGGTCTCTGGGAGGGCTGTGGTGTTTCTGTATTACCTTTTCATTGTATATATCTGCAAATATCTACTGTATCTTATAAATATTTGCTTGTATATTGTGCATTGCTGTAAATATAAAACTTCATTTATCAACTTCCAGTGTCCTGAGTCCTAGCCGGGGGTTATATCAAGAGGTGGGGGGGCAGGTAACTGCCTAAACCACCACATTTTTTTTAAATTGGCTTACCCAACATCAGGCTTGAGGTTTAATTACATTTGTTTGACTGTTGATTAAATCCTGGAAGTTAAAAATGAAGCTGACATGGGTACTGTATTCAGTTTTTCCTTCTGTGACTCTCTGGTTTTTGCACAGATCGCTTGTTGCAACAATTGGTACTTTTATATGGAATATGGCATGAAGGAAGTTTAAAAGGTTGATTTGGGATTATGGAGACTATTTTCTCGGTTTATGTAGGGTTAAATTTAACTGAATTAGCTTCCAATGTTGTTCTTGATGCTTTTAATAAATCAGGACATATTAGCAGCCAAATTAGCTACTCAGCTGCATTAGTAAGAGTTATATTGCCCAAAAACATGATCCCAGATCCTTGTGAAAATTTCTATTTAAGTTGTGTGACCATTTTCTTGTTAATAATAATATTAATATTAATTTCTCTAATGAGCTTGAAAAAAAAGTCTGTCACTTTAACAAAGCGGATTCATCGAGCCAGGAAATTAAAACAAAGAAATTCCTCAGTCCAAACAGTGGCAGAGTCTGGCTGTACGCCTGGACAATGTCCTGAAATTGTTTATATAAACCAGGCACAGAGTTCCAAAACACAACTCCAGTCTGATAACTCTTCTTCTGTAGGTAGCTCAATTCCCCAGTCTGTAAATTCTGATTCTAACACAGAGGCAAATGCTAATTCAAATATGCCAGAAGTTCAGGTTCCACAAAATTCAGATTCATCACAAGCTCAATCTTCTGTTAAACTGGCCCCTGCAAAAATTAAAGCTCAAATTGGATGAAAACATGGGTCAAAAGAGGATCTAACAGTGCAATTGTTGCCTATGATCTCCCACAGGAGGAAGAAGAAGAGGAAAAGCTTAGCCTTAATGATGTAACTGGTTTGCTTAGGTCTAAGTATGAGGACAATGTAAGATTAGTTAACAGGTCAGAGGATGGCTCTCAGGAAATTAGGAATGTTGTTAGAAGAGTTTTGTATTGCCAGGCACCAGAAGACCAGCAAGGAGAAGAGGAGGATGACATCTAAGGCTCTAATGATCCCCTTAGAGAGGTCAGGGAAGTTAGAAAGGAATACTCAAGGGAATCAGAAGAGCCAATCCTAAGCTGGCTGGTGAGATGCCGTACTATTGATGCAAATGCCATACAGGTAGGAGACAAGTCTGCAAAGCAGCTAGGCCCACTTGCAAAGGAGAGTGGAGTGGACAAAGACCTGGCAACCAATCTTGGTGTGGTTGGCTTCTGGACACATCTTCTATTAGCTGTAGGTATGAGATACATCTCCCAAGATGAGGAAGTGGAACACAGTTGAGCAAGGAATTAAGCTTCTGAAGGAGTTTGCTGTGAAGGAAGTGTTTTATGGAGATCATGGCATACATGAGCCTGGTAACATTCCTCTTGGGACAGGTCTCATGAAGAAGCTTATTAAGCTTGCTCCTTCATCCTATGCTAACACCCTAGCTAGCAAGTTTCTATCAAAGGGTAATAATGAAAGGCTCACAGTTGTCAAATTTACTGATCAGCTCAGGGAAATAGAAAACGGCCTGTCACATACTACCCTAATCTCTGCCATAGAATCTATGACTACAGGGCTAAAGGGTATGACTACAAAGTTAGAGGGTAGCTTTAAAGATAGCTTGAAAGAACTGAAGGAGGAACTTAAAACTTCCATTTCCAATCTGGCACANTCAAAACTTCCATCTCCAATCTGGCACAGGATACTATTCCATCGTCATCTGAATGGGTGCATGTTTCTGCTATCAGGAACAGACACCCACCTCATGCAAGGCAATTCCGGCTCAGGAGACAAATTGCACCTAGACACCAGCAATCACGTGCGTCACTCTGGATACTCCTGCGTGACCAATTTGGTGAGAACATGAACAAATGGGATGGTAAACTTACTTCAGTCCTTTCAAAGAGTGTCAGGGCACAGCAGAGTGTCAAAAACAGAAGCAACAATGCCAGAAGAGTAGCTGTCACTTCTTCAGCTCCTCAGAGCAATTGCAATTATTCTAATAATAATTGTAGTTCCTCTCACAACAACAACACCAACCACTGTGTACACCCTACATGCCTTGTTCAGCATTAGGGGTGCCCTTCCTCTAGCCGGGAGGAGGAAGGGCATAGTGGAGAAAATGGAATTTATTGGAATGTATTCATTAGGTGGCCTGGCAGTTCAAAAGTTAGGAAATACAGGGCTTTAGTTGATACAGGTGCTCAGTGTATTTTGTTGCCGTCAAATTGCAAAGGGACAGAAGTTATAACTATTTCTGGAATCACTGGTGGATCTCAAGAGTTAACTAAGTTAGAAGCTGAGATAAGTTCAACTGGTAAAGAGTGGAAGAAACATAATATTGTAACTGGTCCTGATGCGCCTTGCATTCTGGGAATTGACTTTTTGAGACAAAGTTGTTTCAAAGATCCTAAGGGTCATAAATGGGCTTTTGGTATAGCATCAGTAGAAATTGAGGATGATAAACTGAAATTGTCCATTAGACCTGAGCTTTCAGATGAATCTGCAGTTGTGGGACATCATGATATAGAGGACATGAAACTGCCAATTGCTACTGAAACTGTGCATCACAGGCAGTACAGAACTAACCGTGCCTCTTTGTTGCCCATTCATCAGCTGATTCGTCAACTAGAAAGTCAAAATGTCATCGAGAAAGCTCATTCACCTTTCAACAGTCCTATTATTCTGCACAAACCTAATGACAACTGGAGACTGACAATTGACTTCTGTACCCTCAACAAGGTGACTTCACCCATGAGCACAGCTGTACCAGATATGCAGAAACTCCAGTATGAGCTGGAATCGAAGGGAGCCAAATGGTATGCTACCATAGACACTGCTAATGCTTTCTTCTCTATTCTCATAGCCAAGGTATGGAGACCTCAATTTGCATTCACCTGGAAAGGAATCCAGTATCAGTTCAATCATCTGCCTCAAGGCTGAAAACAGAGTTCAATGATCTGTCACTCAGTGATCCACAATGCATCGCAGAAAGGTAATGCTCCAGAACACATACAATTCATCGATGACATCATTGTGTGGGGCCAAACTGCTTAGGAAGTCTTTGAGAAAGGTAACAAAATAATTGACATTCTGTTGCAAGCAGGTTTTGCCATTAAGAGAGACAAGGTCAAAGGACCAGCCAGAGAAATTCAATTTCTGGGAGTGTGGTGGCAGGATGGTCGCCGTCACATTCCACAGGATGTGATAAACAAAGTCTCTATCATGGCAATTCCCACAAACAAAAAGGACACTCTATCTTTCTTGGGTGCAGTGAGATTTTGGAGACTACACATTCCTGAATTCAGTCAAATTGTCAAACCTCTGTATGATGTAACTCGTAGAAGAAACCATTTTGAGTGGGGACCTGAACAACAAGCAGCCTTTGATCAGATAAAGCGATAAGTGGTCCATGCTCTGGCTTGGGACCTGTACGATGTGGTCCGGACATTAAAAACATTCTGTACATGGCTGCGAGTGACAATGGTCCAACTTGGAGTCTCTGGCAGAAACCTCCAAATGAAACACATGGACGTCCACTTGGTTTCTGGGGATGTGGCTACAGAGGTTCAGAGGCAAATTATACCCCAACAGAGAAAGAAATACTAGCAGCGTATGAGGGAGTGAAAACAGCTTCTGGAGTGATTGGAACTGAATCACAATTGCTTTTAGCTCCTAGATTGTCAGTTCTAAACTGCATGTTCAAAGGCAAAGGTTCATCACTACATCATGCCACAGATGCAACCTGGTCTAAATGGATGGCTTCGATAACCCAACGAGCACACATGGGTAATCTTGATCGACCTGGTCTGGTAGAAGTGATCACTAACTGGCCAGAAGGCACAGGCTGTACAAAACCTCCAGAGGAGAAGCCAGTTCGTGCTAAAGAAGCTCCTCCCTATGGTGATCTTTCTGATCAGGAAAAGAACTATGCATTCACAGATGGTTCCTGTTGTCGGGAACAAGCGAAGACAGAAGTCAGCAGTCTTGAGTCGTAGCAGGAGAGTTACTAAAGCGAAAGATGGAGAAGGTAAATCCAGTCAATTTCCTGAGTTAAAAGCAGTCCAACTTGCTCTTGATGTGGCTGAACGGGAAAATTGGCCTATCCTTTACCTCTACATCGACTCATGGATGGTTGCCAGTGTTCTATGGGGTTAGCTAAAGGACTTGAAAAATGTTGTGGTTTAGGCAGTTACCTACCCCCCCACCTCTTGATATAAGCCCCGGCTAGGACTCAGGACACTGGAAGTTGATAAATGAAGTTTTATATTTACAGCAATGCACAATATACAAGCAAATATTTATAAGATACAGCAGATATTTGCAGATATATACAATGAAAAGGTAATACAGAAACACCACAGCCCTCCCAGAGACCAAAATCCCCAAGAGGGGTAACCAACCACCCCCTACCACCTTTCCCCCCTTCCCCACTCTTATCTCACCACCTGTTATGCTGTAGATAAGCGGAGGTAGATCAGCCAGGGGGTTAGTAGCAGGAGAATAGTTAGTAGAATTACTGAGAATTCACTACCAAGGCAAAGACAAAGGAGACCATGCAAAGAGCGGCCGCAGCCAGAGTGGTCAGAAACTGTCTGGTATCTAATGTTTTGGGTACAATACTTAAAACCAATTTTTTTTCTTCTCTCAGTAAAACTCTGGTGAAGCGACATACTGTGTGTACCTTCAAACCAGCACATCTTGGTATGAAAGGAGACAACCTTTGAGGTGAGACATATTGAGATGTGTTTCAAGGCCAGTACCTGGGTGGCATGGGGTGTGGAAGGACTTGGGCAGATTCTTAGGACAGTTATCACCTCCCATTGCCTGGGACTTTACCCTAGAAGATGCAAGCAGTCCTGCTAGACTGACTCAGTGTTTGATAGAAGGGTGCCTCACCCACCCCAGTGAAAGACAGCAGCTTCTTGCACTTTACTGGGGCCTGGCCTGTTCTTATCGAGCCACAGTTCAGTACTCTAAAAGGACTGTGGCTGAGGCAGGCACACAAACCTCATCTGAAGATACCATGGTTGAGATGGAGACACAAACAGCAACCAGAGAAATTGCCCCATGTGCTGGTTTGAGCTAATTGGAGAATTTGAGTGAGAAATTAGACTATTGGCTAAGAAATGAAAATACATTGTGTCACTTCACTCACAGCTTTACTGAGAAGGAAAAAAAAATTGGTTTAAGAGTATAAACCCAAATATAGATAAGTCAGACGGTTTCAAACCTTTTGGGGCTGTGGCTGCTCCTTGCATGGTTCCTTTGACTCTGCCTTTTGTAGTTGATTCTTAATAATTCTCCTAACTTCTATCCTACTGCTAATCCCCCTGGCAGATCCACCTCCACCTATGTGCAGCATTAATAGATGGTGAGGTAAGATTGGGGAAGGGGAGAAAGGTGGTAGGAGTGGTTGGTTACCCCTCTTGGGGATTTTGATCTCTAGCAGGGGTGTGGTGTTTCTGTATTACCTTTTCACTGTATATATCTGTAAATATTGTTATACATTGTAAATATCTGCTTGTATATTGTGCATTGCTGTAAATATAAAACTTCATTTATCAACTTCCATCTGGCTGAGTCTTAGTCTAGGTTATTTCAAAAGGTGAAGGGGCAGGTAACTGCTAAACCACCACACAGGATACTGAACTCCACAAAACTCATAGCAAGCCAGTGATGTTAGTTAGCAATATTAGAGAACTGACATACGGGTTGGTCAAAACCTTGGGGGCTTGCATAGTAAAATTTTCTAAATTCATTTCAGGTGGGGAGAAAGAAATTATAACCCCCCCAGCATAACTTCCACAGAATACCAGGCCTACAAGGATAACAAACACACACATTGCTCGGCATGTTCCCAGGCAAGTATTAGTAACAAGCTGTGTGACCAGCACAGGAGCTTGTAATTTAAGCAGGCTTACAGGAAAACTGCCGTGGTTATACTTTCCCAGGTTTCGGCACCAAAGACTGTGGCGGTTTTGCCCCAGCTGGAGGCCAAATGCCCACCAGAGCCACTCTATTACTCCTCCTCTTAAGTGGGCAGGGGAGAGGGGAAAATATAACAAAGGACAGTTATAAGATAGAAACAATTTAATAATGTAAACAAGCAAAAGCAACAGACCATGTAGAAGGAGGAGCAGAGAGAGATGTTAATCTCTACTTCCCATCAGCTGGATGATGTTTTGGTCTTGGAAGCAGGGCTCTCTACACTTGATGGTTACTTCTGGAGAACAGACACCATAGACGAATCTTCCCCAAACTTTCTCCTATTACCTCATTCTTATATCTGAGCTGATGTCATATGGCATGGAATATCCCTTTGGCCAGTCTGGATCACCTGGCTCAGCTGTGTCCTCTCAGCATCTTGGGACAGGGAGATGTTGAGGCAAAAACCAAAAAAACCCAGCCTGAGTGCTCAGCTTAGCAGTAGCCATAACACTCAATGCTCAGCTACAACATCACAAAACACAGCATTAGAGGAGAATTAATCCTGGCTCAGCCCAGTTCTAAACTACTACAGGTGCACTCAATGCCTTTGTCCATGTCACCAATAAAGATGCTGAACAAGACTGGTCCCAGGACTGATCCCCGAGGGACTCCACTTGTCACTGGCCTCCACTGGGACATGGACCCATTGACAGCCACTCTTTGGGTGTGGCCATCAAGCCAGTTCATTATCCATCTGGTCATCCACCCATCAAACTCATGTTTCACCAGCTTGGAGACCAGGATGTGGTGTGGCACAGTGTTAAAGGCTTTCTTCTTTCCAGGTGCAAGACTCTACACTTGCCCTCGTTGAATTTAATTAAATTTCTTTGTCTAGCCTGTCCAAGTCTCACTGAATGGCAGCACAACCTACTAGTGTGTCAGCCACTCCACTCAGTTTGGTGTCATCAGCAAGCTTGCTGACAGTGCACTATGTGCCCTCATCCAGGTCATTCATTAATATATTGAATAGAACTGGTCCCAGTACTGACTCCTGTGGGATCCCACTACAGGCCTCCAAGTAAGCTCCATCCCATTGACCACAGTTCTCTGACTTCTTTCCTTCAACCAGTTCCCAACCCACCTCACTACGTGATCATCCAGACCACGCTGTCTCACTTTAACCAGAAAGATGCCATGGGAGACAGTGTCAAGTGTTTTACTGAAATCAAGATAAACGGCATCCACTGATCTATCATCATCAATCCACATGGTTATTTCCTCATAAAAGGCTATCAGGTTGGTCAAACATGACTTTCTCTTTGTAAAACTGTGTTGACTGCTCCTAATGACTCCCCTGACCTTGATATGTCTAAGGACAGCACCGAAGATAAGTTTCTCCATTACTTTACTGGGGATGGAGGTTAGGATGACTGATCTATATTTACCTGGGTCCTCCTTCTTACCCTTTTTGATGGCTGGAATAATGTTTGCCCCAGGAACCTCTCCTGTCCGCCATGACTTACTGAAGATGATGGGGAGAGATTTGGCAATGACCTGTGCTCAATCAGCACCATGGATGCATGCCATCAGGACCCATGGACTTATGGATGTCCAGATTACCCAACTGTTCCTTAACCCAGTCCTCATCAGGCAGCGAAGACTCCTTTGTCATGTTTTCCTTTGGTGCCTCGGGTGTCAGGGGCTCCTGAGGACAGTATAGACAGAGTCAAAGTATAGACAGAGACAAAGAAGGCATATAGTAACTACATCTTAGTGTCCTCTGCCACCAGGGCACCCACCTCATTCAGCAGAGGGCCCACATTGCCTCTAACATTAGCTTTTCCTGCAATGTATTTTAAGAAACCCTTTTCACTATCCTTGACCTCCCTTGCAAAATTGAGTTCAAACGAGGCCTTAGCCTTCCTAGTTGTCTTCCTAAATCCTCTGACAACAGTCCTATACTCCTCCCAGGTGGCCAGCCCCTCCCATGACCTGTAGACTCTCTTCTTCCACTTGAATTTGCTTAGCAGTTCCTTACTTAACCATGAAGGTCTTCTGGCTCCCTTTCTCGATTTTGCACTTGCTGGACTGAACTGATCTTGAGCTTGGAAGAAGAGGATGTTAAACATTAACCAATTTTCATGGGCTCCTCTGCCTTCTAGTACCCTGTCCCATGAGATTTCACCCAGCAATTCCTTGAAAAAGCCAAAATTGGCCCTTCTGAAATCCAGGGTTGTAGTCCTGCTTGATATCCTCTTCCTACCAGACAAGATATCCTCTTGCTTGATATCCTCTTCCTACCAGTCACATCAAGACAAGTTCTTGAACTCCATCATCTCATGATCACTAAGACCAAGGCTGCCCTCAACCTTCACTGCTTCAACCAGAACCTCCTTGCTGGTGAGGATAAAATCCAGCAGTGCTCCCCTCCTAGTTGACACCTTCAACATTTGCATCAATAAGTTATCATCAATGCACTGGAGGAACCTCCTGGGCTGTGGCTGGCACACTGAGTAGCCCTTCCAGCAAATATCTATATAGTTAAAATCCCCCATGAGAATCAGGGTCTGTGATTGCAAGGCTGCTGTTAGCTGCAAGCAGAAGGCCTCATCAACTTCCTGATCCTGGTCAGGTGGCCTGTAATAGACACCCACAACTGTATCACCTGTGCTAGCCTGTCCCTTAATTTGCATCCACAAGTTCTCAACTCACCCCTTATCCACTCCTGGACAGAACTCAAGATATTCTAGTTGCTCCCCTACGTATAGAGCAACTCCACCTCCTTGCCTTGATAACCTGTCTTTCCTAAAAAGGACATAGCCATCCATGAACACATTCCAGTAATGGGAGCTGTCTCACCATGTCTCTGTAATTGCCACCAAGTCATAACACTTCGACCACACATGGATTTCTAACTCCTCCTGTTTATTACACATGCTGTGTACATTGGTGTATAATCACTTCAGGGAGGGAATTGAGTACATAGTTTTCAGACATGAAGCAGGGTAGACTTTCTGGTTGTCTAAAATGCCAACAGCCTACTTCTCAAGTGCTGGCTATTACACCCAGGATTTTTAGTGGCAAGGCCAGCTATATCCCCATCCCCTAGTTTAAAGCTGTGATGGTCTGGGAGCTATCTGCACCTCCACACAAATGAATTCACTCAGACTAGACTCAGCTGGCAGGAATTTGAAGAATGAAGCTTTATATTCACAGCTTAACACAATATTCAAGCAGATATTTACAATATATTACAAATATTTACAACTATATACAGAAATATACAAGTTAAAATTAATACAGAAATCATGGTCCCCAGGAGGGGCTCCCAACCACCCTTCCACCTTTTTCCACACCCCTTTCTTATCCCAGAATCTGCCTTATGCACAAGATGAGTTCGAAGGCTAGGCAAGAGATGCGTGTGGATTAGATGCAGAATTATTAGTTGGGTTACACAGATCCAGCTAAAAGCCAGGGAGAGACAGACTCTGACAGACAGACTCAGACTGTCTTATCTATGCTTGTGTCCTTGCTTTTATACACTAAACGTATGAGTGAACCTATGAGTGAAGTAGACATCACAATTGTTTTCTTTTCACAGCCTATAATAAAAAATATTTTCTCATTAAAATATTACAAGTTGCTTCAAACCAGCACAATCCACCCCTGTCTATTTCACTCAGAGATTTGCTGAGAACTATCTGTCTAATCTAAAACAATATTTACAATAATGAATATTATAAATCCAGTTCACACTTCATGCTGGGTATCTCATATGTAAGTGATGCAAAAACTCAGAAAACAGTTTGTCTCTTCACAGATGAGATGAGGGACACTGGGTTTGTGCTCACGTACTGTAGATTCTCTCATAGGTTCTCCCATTGGATGCCAGGTAATATCTAGAATAGAAAACTCCAAACAGTTTGCAATATACACTCTGAATTTAAACTCTCTCAGCTAAGGATAGATTTCTCTGTGGAATACACTGGATTTCACCATTCTCCAGCATTACCCAGTATGTATGACCAGGACCTTCTGCAGAAACCACCCCTCGGACAGGTTTCCCTTCCCCTGAAGGACTAAATAACCAAACAGGTTTTCCTAACAGATTCTTTTCACATACAACAGGAACTCTATCACCATCCACTGCTTGTACCAAATCTGTTTGGGCAGGTCTTGCTCTTGCAAATGTCACAGTCATGTGTGACTTGAGTGATAACATCCATGAATAAGTCAATTGACCTATCGCGCGCCCATAAGTAGGTTGCATTTCTGCCTTGATGTCCAGACAAATCATGAGCCCACTGTGCTAAGAACAGTTCACCTTGGTGATTCCAATCAAGATCAAGGTCACTGTTTGTGTCAGCTTGAGAAATTTTGGCAGCTTGATCTGCTTGATGGTTGTGTTGGTGTTCCTCAGTAGCTCTGCTTTTAGACATTTGGGTGTCTACGTGTCACGACTTCACTCAATTTCTCTCCAGTTGTGCATCAATGTCCTGCCATAGATCAGCACACCAAACAGGCTTTCCTTTCCTCTGCCAGTCATGATTTTTCCAGCCTTTTAGTCAACCTCACAGAGCATTGGCTACCATCCATGAGTCATTGTAGAGGTAAAGAATAGGCCAATATTCCCATTCAGCCACATCAAGAGCAAGAGGACTGCTTTTACCTCAGTGAATTGACTGGATTCACCTTCTCCATTTTTTGCTTCAGTAACTCTCCTGGCACAACTCCAGACTGCTCACTTCCATCTTTGCCTGTTCCCAACAAGATACCAGGAACCATCTGTGAACAAAGCATAGTTCTTTTCTTGATCAGAAAGATCATCATAGGGAGGAACTTCCTTAGCACAAATTATTTTCTCCTCTGGAGGTTTTGTACAGCCTGTGCTTCTGGCCAGTTGGTGATCACTTCTACCAGACCAGGTCAATCAAGATTACCCATGAGAGCTTGTTGGGTTATCGAAGCCATCCATTTAGACCAGGTTGCATCTGTGGCATGATGCGGTGATGAACCTTTGCCTTTGAACATGCAGTTTAGAACTGACAATCTAGGAGCTAAAAGCAATTATGACTCAGTTCCAATCATTTCAGAAGCTGTTTTCACTCCTTCACAGGCTGCTAATGTTTCTTCCTCTGTTGGGGTATAATTTGCCTCTGAACATCTGTAGCCATATGTTTCATTTTAAGCTCTCTGCCAAAGACTCCAAGTTGGACCATTGTCACTCACAGCAGTGTACAGAATGTTTTTCATGTCTGGACCAGATTGTACAGGTCCCAAGCCCACAGCATGGACTACTTCTTGCTTTATCCGATCAAAGGCTGCTTGATTTTCAGGTCCCCACTCAAAATGGTTTCTTTTACGAGTTACATCATACAGAGGTTTGACAATTTGACTGAATCCAGGAATGTGTAGTCTCCAAAATCCCACTGCACCCAAGAAAGATAGAGTGTCCTTTTTATTTGTTGAAACTGCCATGGTGGAGACTTTATTGTTTTACATCCTGTGGAATGTGACAGTGATCATCCTGACACTGCACTCCCAGAAACTGAATCTCTCTGGCTGGTCCTTTGACCTTGTCTCTCTTGATGGCAAACCCTACTTGCAACAGAATGTCAATTACTTTGTTATCTTTCTCAAAGCCTTCCTCAGCAGTTTGGCTCTACACAATGATCTAATTTATGAATTGTTTTGGAGCCTTACCTTTGTCTGATGCGTTGTGGATCACTAAGTGACAGATCATTGAACTGCATTTCCACCCCTGAGGTTAAATGGTCAAACTGGTACTGGATTCCTCTCTATGTGAAGGGAAACTGAGGCCAGCATTCCTTTGCTGTGGGGATAGAGAAGGAAACATTAGCAAAGTCTGTTACCATAGAGCAAAGTCTGTGTTACCATAGCATTTGGCCTCCTTCTATTCTAGCTTGTAGTGGAGTTCCAGCATGTCTGTTACAGTTGCACTCATGAGTGAGGTCACCTCACTGAGGTCATGAAATTCTACTGGGAGATGCCAGTCTCCGTTAGGCTTGTGCATAGGCTGAATTGCACTGTTGAAAGGTGAATGAGCTTTCTCAATGACCTTCTGACTTTCCAGTTGATGAATCAGCTGATGAATGTGTCACAGTTAGTTCTGTACTGCCTATGATGCATGGTTTGAGTAACAATTGGCAGTGTCATGTCCTCTGTGTCGTGATGTCCCACAACTGCAGATTCATGTGAAAGTTCAGGTCTGATGGACAATTTCAATTTACTATCCTCAATTTCTACAGATGCTATACCAAAAGCCCATTTGTGACCCTTAGGATCTTTCAAACAAGCCTGTCTCAAAAAGTCAGTTCCCAGAATGCAAGGCTCATCAGGACCAGTTACAATATTATGTTTCTTCCACTCTTTACCAGTTGAACTTATTTCAGCATGCAACTTAGTTAACTCTTGAGATCCACCAGTGGTTTTAGAAATAGTTATAGCCTCTGTCCCTTTGCTATTCAGTGGCAATAGAGTACACTGAGAACCTGTATCAACTTAAGCCCTGTTTTTCCAAAGTTTTGAACTGCCAGGCCACCAGCAGTTTCAGTTTCCTCCACTATCCCTTTCCTCCTTCTAGCTACATGAAGGTCACTTCTAATGCTGAACATGGCATGTGGGGTGTGCACAATGATTGGTGCTGTGGTGAGAGAAATTACAATTTATAGAATAATTGCAATTACTCTGGAGAGCTGAAGAAGCTGGCATTGTTTCCTCTGTTTTTGCCACTCTGTAGCTTCCTGACCTTTTTCAAAAGAACTGAAGTATGTTGACCATCCCACTTGTTCATGTTCTCACCAAGTTGGTCACTCAGGATTATCTAAAGTGACCCACATGATTGCTGATGTCTAGGTGGTATTTTTCTCCTAGGCTGGAATTGCCTTGCAAGAGGTTGGCGTCTGTTCCTGATAGCAGAAACAGGCACCCATTCATATGATGAAGGAATGGTATCCTTTGCCAGATTGGATATGGAGGTTTAAATTCTTCCTTCAGTTCTTTCATGCTATCTTTTATCTCCATAGTCATATTTTTTATGGCAGAGACTAGGGTAGAGTGCAACAAGCTGTCCTCTATCTGCCTCAGTTGGTCAGTGAATTCATCAACAGTGAGAGGCCTTCCCTTATCACTCCTTGATAGAAACCTGCTAGCCAAGATGTTAGCATAGGATGAAGGAGCAAGTTTAATAAGCTTCTTTGAGAGGAATGTTATCAGTCTCATGGATGGCATGATCTCCATAAAGCACTTCCTTCACAGTAAACTCCTTCAGAAGCTTAATTCCCTGCTCAACTGTGTTCCACTTCCTAGCTACTCATGGCAAGTCATCTCGGGAGGTGTATCTCATACCCTCATCCATCAGAAGGCATGTCCACAAGCTAACCACACCGAAAAGTGGTTGCCGGGTGTTTGCCCACTCCACTCTCCTTTGTGAGTGGCCCTAGCGGCTTTGCAGACTTGTCTCCTACCTGTAGGGCATTTGCACCAATAGTATCGCACCTCACCAGCCAGTTTAGGATTGGCTCTCCCGATTCCCTTGAATATTCCTTTCTAACTTCCCTGACCTCTCTGAGAGGATCATTGGAGTCCTGAATGTCATCCTTCTCCTTTTCCTCTCCTTGCTTCTCTGTTGGTGCTTGGCCAAACAAAACTCTTCTAACAGCATTCCTAATTTCCTGAGAGCCATCATTCCCTGATCTCTTTGAGGGGATTGTTGAAGTCCTGGATATCATCCAGGATATCTTCTTCTGGTTGTCCTGATTGTCCTTGGCCTAGAAACAGAACTTTCCTAAGGGCACTCTTAAACTTATCAGAGCCACCCTTCTTCTTCGTAGCCAATGTCACATAGCTTTTCTTGACAGAGTATTGAGATCTGAGTATACTGGCTAAATCTTTTAAGCTGTATTTCTCCTCTTCTTCCTCTTGTGGTCCAGAGGTCCCCTCCCCAGAATCCTCTCTTGAATCCCTCTTTGTCAAACGTTTGGCTTTAGATTTCCCTTTTGCAGGGGCAAGAAATGCCTTATATGTTCCTTTTAGCAGGTCTGAGTCTCTGAGGGTCTGAACTGCTTCCTGTGAGTTTGAATTTGGTGTAAGGTTAGAAACCGCTGTCTGTGGATTTCAACTAGGTACAGAAACAGCAGAGACTTGAAGAGCTGGACCTCGTCTTTGGCTGTCTGCCATGTTATTGTCAACAATCAAGACTTTGGCAGTTGTCCCAGAACCTGTGGGAGAAGGTGTAGTGGTTGACATGGCAGTCTCCTCTTGCTCTCCCCTTCAAATAGGCTTTGTTTTGAGAAAGTTGTCTAGGATTCTCATCAAATTTTCCAGAGCTTATCTCTTGCAAAGGTTTGCAAACTCTTAGTGCTCTGCCTCCTGCCTCTACCAGGCTGTTTTTTTAAGGAGGTGACAGCTAAATTCTTGACACATAATGCAGAAATTGGACATTAAACCAGGATTATTAAGACTAAGATCGAACATTATAAATATACCACTGTATTACATGTGTAGAACTCACTATAGGGGTCTGGAAGTACAGGTTTTGGCAGAATTACTCACATTAATGCTGTAGATGGAGAAAAAGGAGTTGTAGTATTTCCTTACTTATTAAAAGTGGAGTTGGTAATAATTTTAGCAGTATTAAAGCCAACCCAGATGAGAAATAGTCTCAGAAATCCAGGAACATTCCTTTAATCTTTCTCCACATCATGTAAGAAATCAAGGAACCAATTTTGACTGTCAACCAAAGGTTAAACAACCCAGATTAAGTAAAATAACTTCATCTTAAATTCCATATTTTATTAGCAATCAATCCAGTTGAATTGGCTCCATGCTGAAGTCCCAAATTAAGATCTGATGTTTTGGATGTTACCTGCACCCACACACAAATCAATTCACCTGGGCTAGACTCAGCCAGCTGGAAGTTAAAGAATGAAGCTTTATATTCACAGCTTAGCACACCATACAAGCAGATATTTACAATATATTACAAATATTTGCACCTATGTACAGAAATATATAAGTTAAAAGTAATACAGAAACACAATACCTCTCCCAGAAATCAGTCTCCAAGAGGGTTTCCCAACTACCCTTCCACCTTCTTTCTATGCTCCTTTCTTACTCCAGAATCTGCCTTATATGCAAGGTGAGTTGGAAGGTTAGGCAAGAGGTGGGGGGGTTTAGAAGCAGAATGATTATTTGGGTTACACAGATCCAGCTAGATGCCAGAGAGACACAGGCTCCAACAGATGGAGTCAGACTGTCTTATCTGTATTTGTGTCCTCGCTTCTATACATCTCAGCAACCTATGAGTGAAGTAGACATCACAATTGTTTCCTTTTCACACCCTATAATCTAATTTTTCTCATTAAAATATCCTAGTTAGCTTCAAACCAGCCTTGTCAATGAGTCCAGCCAACTCCTGTGCAAGGATTCTTTTCCCTTTATGGGACAGATGAACTCCATCTGCTGCCATTATACCTGGTGCTGAGAAAACTTCCCTGTGGTCAAAAAACCAAAAGATCTCTTGGTGGCACCAACCTCTAAGTCATATGTGAATCACATGGGATGTACACATTGCACTTTAATTTACTTTTGTTTCCTGTAATAAGCTACAGTAATTCTCAAAATCTGACCTTTTAAGCTTGGGATCAGTAGAGGATTTGACCCCTGTTGGAAGACTGAGTTTTCTGTCCAAAATGACATGCTGATTTCATGTGCTAGGGTCAAATTATGATTTGTCATGTTCACCCCATAGGTATCCAACACATGTCAAGGCCACAGCAAGGCTTATTTTCTTCACTTAATGGAGTGCAAAGGATACCCACTACATTAATCATAGCCTACAGTTGGATAAATTTATAAAAGATGTTAAAATATACATTACAAAATTAATTCTGCCTTTAAAAAGACAGTAACAACATTCTGGTAAGCATATAGCTCTTGAATGATTATTTCAGTTTATATGTTAAATATCATGTTGATTTATTTTCAAACTAGATAGCAAACATTTTCTAAGGAAGAGTAATAAGTAAGAAGTGTGTGTGGCAGAGCAGGGCACTGCCCCACAGAGGTGTGAACTGTGGCAGGGCAGGGCACTGCCCCACCAGAGGTTTGAATGAGGTGTGAACTTTGTCAGGGCACACCCAGTCCACTGCCCCACCAGAGGTGTGAATGGGGTAGGAAACGGTCTTCCTCCCTCCCCACCTCTGTCACCGGAGGCTTAGTACAATAGGTGTGAAGTGCCTTCTCCCACCCTCCGTGGGCTTGAACAGGGAGGCAACAGATCACCTCAGTATATATATGGCAGCTGGACAGACTGGAGCAGGACTTGCTTGGACTTGCAAGGACTTGCTCAGACCTTCACTGGGACTGCACTGGGACCTGCACGGACCTGAACACGGACCTGGAGACACGAACCTCGCACGGACTTTGTAAGTAGGGCAAAGCTGTTTCATGCCCAAACCTTTCCATTCTTCCTGATTTTTTTCCTGAATTACAAGAAAGGCATCCTCGTGGAGATTTTTCCCGACCGAATTAGAACCCAAACTTAAACTAATCTACACACAGATTGTGGGTGGGGCTTTTGGAAATTATAAAAGCTACATAATTTATAATTTCAGCCTCTCAATCGCCCCCAATCAATACAGTGTGTTCAATATATTAGAATATATTCCATAAATGAGCTGCTGCTTACAAAGATACATCCTAAGCATTTTCATGGATATATTAGAAAGCGACTAACAAAGGAAGGACTCCCAGCAAATCATACACATATTTGTTCAAGACAGAGCTACAAATCTGCTACATATTTGAAAGCAGCAGTGGAATAACAACTCTACATCACAATTGTAGTGGGGATACAGATGTTCAGCTCATTTCAGTCTTTAAATTCAGATGTTGTTATTGCAGTTACAATATGACCTATATATCAGAGCTTTATAGCACCGACAAAATATGATTTATCAACATTTTCCCTAAAAATACCATAAGTAATCTCTTAAGCCTCCTCTTGACAGTCTATATCTACCCTAAATTTACTGGTAGAAAATATTTAGTTGTGGCCAATGTTTTAAATCACTCATAGCACCCAACATGTGTGCAATTCATACATATGTTTATACTTATTTTTGCTTGAGATGACATGATACTATTGTTAATATAAAGTGTGCAAGAGTTAAATTATTCTCCTTAACCTCTCATCATCTCTGGTAAGTTTTACTCAATATTTTAGAATGTCAGCAGATGGCAATATATTTTCATTTCCATTGAGATAATGCAGTTGTCTTCTGCCTAACTCTCTTCAGTTTTGCTGTCTTACTCTTTCTCATTTTTTTTTATGTCTCATTAGAGTTACAGCATTTTTTAATAAAGGCAAATACACTAAAACTGAAGCAAGGAACTCTAAGTTTTCATTGTTACTTTAAGTGTGTTTTTATGGAGAAAACTGCAAAGATGAACTGTCTTCCTCCCCAGTAGAAATGAAATTCTTCAGCTGTGCTAGATGACATGGTTAAAAAATTGCAAAAAAGAGAAAACCTATTTGCAGGAAAACTCCTGGCATTAAGGCACTGCTCCTGTTGTGATTCATATCTTCAAGGAAACCAAATAGATCCAGCAATTTACAGGAGACATGGATAACAGCAATGCTATAGTTGCATGTAGTAGAGGCAATTTAACATCAATGTATATGTATAAAAGGCTTATAAAAATGCAGATATTTTATTCTTATAGCGAAGAATATACTGAAGTAAATTTTACACTTAAAAGAATGTAAAAGGAAAGACATTTTCTTTTTTTTTTACTTTTAAAATTTACATAGTTAATACTAACTTACATCACATTCTAAACAGTCATTTGTACAGATACTGTATGTAAGAAAATAACTTAAGCCATTCTCTAAATTTTCACTGTCCTGCACCAGAAGTATATGAAGTCTTCAGGCACTAGCAGACAGATTTTTCCTAGTAAATGTTTAAAAATTACTATATTTATCAGACAGACTGAGGTTGATAAAGCAAAGGATCTTTATAAAAGCAGAGAACCCAACAACAGTAAAATGTATTTGAATGCAATGTGAAAAGATGACCAGCAGGTTTTTCCGAAGAAATAATGAGACAGCTGACCCCATTTCACCTATTTCTCCAGTGAAGAATGCTTTTCCAGTAAGAAGTAGCAATTTGTTTTTAGCTGTGTACATGTTTTGTAGCACCTCTCCAGCTGCTACATTTACTGTCCCTCTGTGTCCTTTGCAGCCAAGAGAAATCCCTTTGTTTTGTCCAGGTGACAAGATAATGAATTGTCATTAAACATTAATCACACACAGATGGACATTATTAATCTGGAGCTAGGGACTTTTACATGTTCTGTAAGTAGTAAGGACTACAAATTCTGAGAACTTATCTAAGATTGCCAGTAAAGGAAATCTTATTTTATTTTTTGTTAATGTGTCTTGATTGTGGTGTAAATTCTCCACTATGAAGCCAGCACAAATACTTAAAAGTCAAAATAATTAAATACTCTAGAGGAAATCCTAACAGACTATGATTCATAATGGACAACTAGCATAAATTGTTTAATAGAAACTTTATTTTTCCTAGACAAGTCTATTTTAACACAAGTACCCTAGAAAATCCAATATATGACACTTCTTACTGCATGTAATATTATAGGATAATTGTCTTTGGAATCATAGAATCATAGAATGGCTTAGGTTAGAAGGGACCTCAAATATCGTCTAGTTCCAACCCTCCACCATAGGCAGGGACACCTCCCACTAGAACAGGTCGCTCAAGGCCTCATCTAACCTAGCCTTCAACACTGCCAGGGAGGGAGTATTCACAACCTTCCTGGGCAATCTGTTCCAGTGTTTCACCAGCTTCACTGTAAAGAACTTCTCCTAATATCTAGTTAAAATCTCCCCTCTGCCAAATTAAACTTGTTACCCCTCATCCTGTCATTACAAGACCTTGTAAATAGTTCCTTTGCAGCCTTCTTGTAGGCCCCTTCAGATACTGGAAGGCTACTACAAGGTCTCCTCGAAGCCTTTTCTCCAGGCTGAGAGTCCTAACTCTCATAGTCTATTCTCATAGCAGAGCGCTCCAGCCCTCTGATCATCTTTGTGGCCTTCCTCTGGACTCACTCCAACAGTTCAATGTCCTTCTTCTGTTGGGGGCTCCAGTACTCCAGGTGAGGTCTCATGAGAGCTGAGTAAAGGGAGAGAGTCACCTCCCTTGCCCAGCAGGCCATGCTTCTCTTGATGTAGCCCAGGACACAGTTGGCTCTCCTGGATATGCATGCACACACCAGCTCATTTTGAGCTCTTCATCAGCCCCACGTACTTCTCGGGGCTGCTCTCCAGCCATTCACCACCCAACCTGTATTTGTGCTTGGGATTGCATCAATCCAGGTGCAGGACCTTACACTTGGCATTGTGGCCCAGGCCCACCTCTCCAGCCTGTCCAGGTCCCTCTGGATGGCATCCCTTCTCTCTACCAAGTTGACTGTGCCACACAGCTTGGCGTCGCCTGCAAATTTGCTGAGCGTGCACTTGATTAATCTGTCAGTATCGCTGACAAAGATGTTAAACAGCACTGGTCCCAGCACTGACCCCTGAGGGATGCCACTTGTCATTAGTCTCCAGGTGGACATTGTGCTGTTGGAAGGGAACTCAGAAAGTCTCTAGTCCACTCAAAGCAAGTCCAGCTTTAGGATCAGATCAAGTTGCTCAGGGCTTTGCCCATATGAATTTTAAAAACTTTTGAGGCCTGTGATGGGTT
>VWZI01011089.1:4375-15121 GCA_013396835.1 Psilopogon haemacephalus | reverse complement strand
TGGCCCAGGCCCACCTCTCCAGCCTGTCCAGGTCCCTCTGGATGGCATCCCTTCTCTCTACCAAGTTGACTGTGCCACACAGCTTGGCGTCGCCTGCAAATTTGCTGAGCGTGCACTTGATTAATCTGTCAGTATCGCTGACAAAGATGTTAAACAGCACTGGTCCCAGCACTGACCCCTGAGGGACGCCACTTGTCATTAGTCTCCAGGTGGACATTGTGCTGTTGGAAGGGAACTCAGAAAGTCTCTAGTCCACTCAAAGCAAGTCCAGCTTTAGGATCANCAGGTGTTTTTAGCTGTTGAAACTCTGTTTCTCCTAGAGTTTTGGCTACTGCTGAGCTAAACACCCAGGCAGTGCATTTCCAATATTTTCCCACTCTGAAATTACGTGATACAGATGAGACAGTTGACCCAGACTGGCCAAAGGGATACTCCATATCATATATGATGTCAGCTCAGTTAGAAGAACAAAGTGAAGAAGAGAGGTTTGTGGAGATTTGTCCATGGTGTCTGTCCTCCAGAGGAACAACAAAGTGTAGAGAGCTCTGCTTCCTGAAACTGAACATCGTCTGTTGATGGGAAGTAGAGACTAACATCTCCTTCTTTGTTCTTGCTTCCACATGGTCTGTCACCTGTGCTTATTATCATTATTAAACTGCTCCTATCTTATACTGGGCTTTGTTATATTTTCCCCTCTCCTCTGTCCATTTAAGAAGGGAAGTGATAAAGTGGGTTTGGTGGGTATTTGCCCCGCCCAGCCAGAGCAACCACGGCCCCCCTTCCCCCACCCACTGGAACAAGGTATTCTGGGGCCTGAAGTTCAGGTTGCAATATTAGAGGCTTTCTTCTTCTGGTTGCTGCTTTTGGGTTCTAGCTTCTTGGGTGTTGGCTGTTCTGCAGAAATAGCAGCAAAACGAGTGGGAGTGGAGTAGCTTGCTGTTTTTTCTTTTAGGCAGTTTTCTTTCATACTGTATTTCTTTGTTCTTCACAGAAATATCCAGGTTGGAAACAGGCCTCTAGGATTACCAAGTCCAACCTGTAACTACTCTACAAGATTCACCTTAAACCACATCCCTAAGCACCACATACAAACAACCCTTAAACACATCCAATATTGGTGACTCAACCACCTCCCTGGGCAGCTCATTCCAGTGCCTGACCATTGTCTCTGTGAAAAAAATTTCTTAATATCTAATCTAAACCCTCCCAGTCTCAGCTTGAGGCCATCCCACCTTGTTCTTTCTCCAACTACTTGTGAGAAAGAACAGCACCAGCCTCTCCACAATGCCCCTTCAGGTTGTTGTAGGCAGCAATGAGTCTTTTCCCTCAATGAGTCCCCTCAGTCTTTTCTTTCTCAAACTAAACAGCCCCAGCTCCTCCATTCACTCCTCATAAGATTTAGTCTCTAGGCCCTTCACCAACTTTGTTGCCCTCCTCTGTACCCACTCTAGCTCTTCCACATCTCTATTGTATTGTGGTGCCCAAAACTGGACACAATACTTGAGGTGTGGCCAAATAGGTTCTTCTGCAAATAGGTTAAGCTAAGGTAATCATGCATTATATTCTTAGATTAATTAGATTAATAGCAAAGGTAATTATGCATTATGGTTATTATATGTTTGTTAAACTCTTATCTCTTTATATCAACCCTAATTTTTGTGTGTTACTTTTCTCCTCACTTTTATGCTTGGGGAGCAGGCAGGTTAGCCCTCGCACTAAGACATTACATGCATATACTAACTAAGTAAAAGAGTGATGTAAAGCAAATAATGGCAAATTCTGAACACCTTATGATAGTTGTATTGATAACATGAGAGATCAAGCAAAGGTTCTACTTTCCCATATATTTTTAAATGGAGGAGCAATCCTGTCCTGAAAGGGGAAAACCTCTTTATTTAACAAGATAGTTGTCCACAGGATACATATATTAAAGAAAAAAAGTATAAAACACACCATTATGTTAATAACATATGAAGTTCATAAACCTGTACTAGATGCCCTGAATGTCTATGATGAAAAATAAGAATGTAAAAAAATCCTGCTTTCCCTATTTCAGTATCTCAAGATAAAGAGGTTTGCATTCATAAATTAAAAAGATTAAGTAGAGTCTATCTGGAGCTAAACTGTATTAATTGCTCCATCACCCAGTGATTAATCCCAAAAGAGAAAGTGAATCAGAAAAATAAGGCTCACATGTTGAGATGAAAACAGATTTAACGAATTTAAAAAAAAAATATGAATGTCAATACAAAATATATAAAGTTATACTCAGTTATACTCAACAGTCATAATACACAGAAAGACAGGCTTCAAGAGCAGTAAAGCGGGTGAAGAGAAGCCAAATTTGGTGGCTCTAGGAAGAGACTCCCCTCTCCTCCACAGAATTCCTTCTTTATACAGAGTGTGATGATCATGGATATCCCTGTGAGCCAGCTCCAGTCCACTGGTCCTGGCTGACTCATAATTGCTGATGGCCTGCAGTCCATGGCTGGCCTATGCTACTGGCCTGGAAAACACAGGGCAGGTAGATCCAAGTGTGCTAGCTCTCTTTAAGCCTTAAATTAGAATGTTATGATAAAATAGCTGGTGGCATAGCATGTTAGATTAGAAAAAATAGTTGTCTTTTAGGGGTTTCTGATTCAGCATTTCACAAGCACAACTCTTCCAAACATACTTGTCAGCACACAGCTCATGTCTCTTCTATGTCTGTACAAACACGTGTCATATTATAAGGACTATAACAAGTCTGCGATTGTTGGAAACTCTTGAAGAGCAATATCATATATTTTTCAGTTCATCTATGAAAGATACTCCGTTGTGGCTAAAACGCATATGCATAAGGGTTTTCCTTTTTTTCTTACTATATTTTGGAACAGAAATGAAAAAAAATGTGAAGAATTCCATTCCATATGCTTTCTAACTTCAGGTGTAAGTATATGTAGAAATAATTATATGGCTTTTAAGTACCTGAGATGCAAATGCTGGAATAAATATATTACACTGGACCATTTATACAACCATATATACATATTTCCTTAATGTGCATATAATATATGTAGTATATATTATGTATTTCTATTATATATATACATATATAGACAGATACAATGGATATATATTCAATTTCCCCCCTTTTTAACTCTCTAGGCATGTAAACAAACATGCATGCTTTATTTACTTGCTGTATAAATCAACATTATTAATTATTATTCACTGAGTTACTGTATCAGTAGACAAGGGACAATCTATGGATATTGTCTATCTGGACTTCTGCAAGGTCTTTGACAATGTACCCCACAACATCCTACTCACCATGTTAGAGAGATACAGATTTGACGGGTGGATTATTCAGTGCCTAAAGAATTGGCTGGATAACTGGATCTAGATGGCAGTGGTCAATGGCTCAAAATACAGATGAAGAGCAGTGACAAGTAGTGCCCTTCAGGTGTACTCTTCAATATTTTTATTTCTCAGTCAGTGGGATTGAGTGCACCATCAGCAAGTCTGCAGATGATACCAAGCTGAGTGGTGCTGTCTATATGCTAGAGGGATGTGATGTTATCCAGAAGGATCTGGACAAGCTGGAGAGGCGGTCCCAAGTGAACCTTATGAAGTTCAACAAGAGCAAGTGCAGGATTTGCACCTGGGCCAGAACAATCCTCATTATCAGTACAGGCTAGGGGATGAGCTGATAGAAAGCATCCCTACAGAAAAGGATTTGGGAGTTCTGGTGGATGAGAAGCTGGACATGAGCAGACAGTGCATGCTTGCAACCCAGAAGATAAGTCACATCCTAGGGTACATCAAAGGAAACATGGACAGCAGATCAAGAGAGGTGATTCTGCCACTTCACTCTACTCTGGTAAGACCTCACCTGGAGTACTGCTTCCAGCGCTGATGTCCTCAACACAAGAAGGATATAGACCTGTTGGAGCAGGTCCAGAGGAGTGCCAAAAAAAAAAAGACTAGGAAAAGGAAAGGTTCAGGGTATTGGGGACCTTCATTGTGCTGGTTTGAACTAATTTGAGAATTTGAGTGAGAAATTAGACTATTGGCTGAGAAATGAAAATACATTGTGTCACTTCACTCACAGCCTTACTGAGAAAAAAAAATGTTTTAAAAATTGAAACCCAAATACAGATAAGTCAGATGGTTTCAGGCCTCTCTGGCTGTAGCTGCTCTCGGCATGGTTCCTTTGTCTCTGCCTTCTGTAGCTGATTCTTAGTAATTCTACTAACTTCTTTCCTACTGCTAATTCCCCTGGCCAATCTACCTCTGCCTATCTGCAGCATCAACAGGTGGTGAGATAAGATTGGAGAAATGGGAAAAGGTGGTAGGGGTGGTTGGTTACCCCTCTTGGGGATTTAGCTCTCTGAGAGGGGTGTGGTGTTTCTGTATTACCTTTTCACTGTATCTATCTGTAAATATCTGTTATACATTGTAAATATCTGTTTGTATATTGCGCATTGCTGTGAATATAAAGCTTCATTTATTAACTTCCAGCATCTCTGAGTCTAGCCTGGGTTATTTCAAAGGTGGGGGGTGCAGGTAACTGATCAAACCACCACATTCACTCTGGAGAACAGAAGAGTCCACAGTGACTTCATAGTGGCCTTCTGATACCTAGAAGAAGGCTGGAAATGGACTGTTTATAAATGCCTGTCATGATAGGACAAGGAGCAATGGTTTTAAATCAGAGAAGAGTAGATTTAGTTTGGACATTAGGAGGAAGGTCTTTACCATGAAGGTAGTGGAACAGTGGAACAGGTTGTCCAGGGAGGTAGTTGAGTATCCATCCTTGGAGATACTCAAGATTAGGCTTGACAGGACTCTGGACAACCTGATCTAATAGAAGACATCCCTGCTTACTGCACAGAGATGGGACTAGATGACCTTTGGTGATCCCTTGCAACCAAAAACATTCTGTGATTCTATGTGTCTATTCTTGGTCTGGATGGATATACTGTGATTTCAGGAACTAAAACAAGAACTCAGACTCCAGATAAGCTCCCCATTAGACTACGATAAGCAAAAGGCAAATTCAATTGTAGTTTCTCTATGGAAATTAAGCAAATAATGAAAGAAACATGCTCTAAGTTGTTTCTGCCTAATTTGGCTAATGTCTTCCTTGTGATGAATAACAGATCTGTATGGAGAGAGTGAAATAAAACTATTCCTCAGGCAGCTGGGATGAGTTGTTACTCTGACTGATCAATACATAATGCTGAAAGGAGCAGGGAAAATGGGATTATAATCAAATCAACTTATTCCCTATAAATAACAGTGTAATTAGCATTTTAATTGCAGGGCTTGTGCACTGTGAGTGGTATGTTTTGTCGTTCTCCACAGCACAGCACAGCACTGCACTGTTTTATTTTGAAGTGCCCAATAAGTGAATATTAAATTTAATTACTTACTCTTCTCACTATGCTAAATACTATATTAAATAAATAAATAAACCCCACAAAGCCAACAACAAGAAACAAACAAACAGAAACCAACTAAAGAACCACCACCACCAAAACCCTAAAAATCCCAAATAAACCACAAACACATATGAAATTTATGAGAATCTCTCTGTTCTGAAAGAAGGGAGAATGTGTTTTGCTCTGAGCTATCCATATATTTGGGTTGCTGGTGTGGTTTTTTCTTTGTTTGTTTGTGGTTTATTTGGGTTTTTTAGGGGTGGTGGTATTCCTTTGAAGATTTTCTGTTTGTTTGTTAGGTAAACAAAATTTACAGAACAGTTGAATCTGTAGTTGACAAAGACTGAAATTTCCCTTGAAGAATTTTCCAAACTTCTTTCTTAGAATCAGTGCTTTTCCAATGAAGTTTCCTTTCTTAATTTCTGGCTATAAGATGTAAATAAATGTGCAGTATCTTTTCTTTTAACATTCTGATACTAGTTTCTTACTGCAGAGTCTAAAGCAGTTGAATGAAAATATTTCTACAGCTTTGTCATTAATTGAATTGAATGTGCTGCAGTTATTCATGCCATACTAAAGTCATGCCAGATTAAAAAATGAAAGTGCTAACTGAAGCAAATTATTATGGGGCTTGAAATTCAGATTTATCTTGGCCCTGAGTTTTGTGTGTTACTCTCTCCGCCCTTACTTCGGTGTTGTGGGACCAGGTGGTTTAGCCTAAGGGCATAAATAGATGTGATTAATTAGCACATCTATTGGCTCACAATTATATAACAGGGTTTATCCTTCTTGTCCTTTCTTTAGATCTTCACTAACATTGACGGCATGTTCTCAACACTATATGGTCATTAACGTCCTTTAAAAAAAAGAGTGAAATCAGCTGTGTATCCTGAGCAACAATGTTGGGAGAATCATTTGGCATAATAGTTTGGGTGCCTAGGGTCAAATGAGAGGCCTTGGGAGACACTTAGTGGGACTTAGGATCCTGGGGACTTCCTGGCATCAAAAGTAGCAGACAAGGGCAGGTTTTGAAGCCTTGGAGATCGGCAGATTTGAAAGCACTGGAGATTGCTTTAGGCATGTGCTCTGCTGATCAGTCATCAGAGCGGGTGGCAACTGCTTGGTGGCAAGGTGTGATACTATAAAAGACCACTTAGAGGACTACCTAGAGAGACGGTCTGGAGGAGCTGTTTGGGAAACAGTTTAGGAAGCTTCTTAAGGAGTGGCTTAGGGAGCTACTTGGAGAACTGCTTGAGAAAGGCCCTCTGGGAGAGCAGGTGGTTAATACCTGCTGTAAGCAGCTGCCCGATGTCCCTGCAATTGCCTGCTAGGACTTGCCTCCTTGCCTTGGCATGCTCTGGACAGAGAGAGAGAGATAGCGCCTCCCCCCAGCCCCACGCCATGTTCTGCACTGCCAGAGAGAGAGAGACGGAAGCTGTCCCAGAGAGACACAGATGGATACCATCCTGCTTGGCCCCGCTCCTGCCCCATGTTTGCATCTTCAACACTCAACAACTGTGGTATTTAATTGCAATCTCAATTGTGTTCCTGAGAACGTAAAGTTAGTCACATTTAAGGTCCAACTGGGCATAAATCAAGAGTTAATCTCAGCCACACCCAACACCACCTGGAACACAAGGGGGTTTAACTTCTGCCAAATTACCCACCGTTGGACCTTGACAGATACAATCTCCACTTTCTAGCTTTTCTGCTACACGTATCCATCCATGGCAGCACAGTTATTTGAGCTCTGTCACCATGTCTCTCTGATTCTAGAAGAATTGTAGCTGCAATGTGACAGTCTGGGATTTTGTAGTTTCATGTGTATCAGACTCATCTGGCCTGCATGCCTACCCTGATGAACATTATTCCTTCCCAGCTGTCACCAGGACACTGTACCTTTTCTGTAAATGCACATTTTTAGTGGAAACAACAACAAAAATTTCTAAGTAAACAAGTACACTAAAAGCAAAATAATTTGAGAAAGCTGATTTCAGATTTTACACTACAGGATACTATCCCATAATACTAGATGGGAGATTGCTTTAAGGGCATTTTTTTTAAGTGAAATTGTGAGATTAATGTACCTGTAATTGCTCCCAGTAGAAAGAAACTTCTGATTAAACAAGAATATATAATGATCATAAATGAGTACAAATTGAAATATATATAGATAGACATTCAATACGTAATGAACCTTGTGAAATGTTGCACGTAAGTTCCTGTTCCTAACAGTAATTCTCCCCTTGAGACTTATGGCTGAAATACTACAGTACTTTAGAGGAAAGTAAGAAAAAACATCACCTTGTCAAAGTACTTAGCTCAAAAAATTCAAATGTACCGGTCTGACCTAATTTTCAAATTGATAATGTTTGACTGGAATTTATGTATTGTATGCTGTGGCAGTGCATCCAAAATGCTTCCCCCCACCATGGAGCTGGGATGGGGAAAAAGGGAAGCATGGGAAAAGGGAGGAGGGGAAAGCATCTCCACATCCCCAAGGCTGTGATTAGTGGACACACACAGCTCCTTCTCTTCAAGCCACGCGTCAGGTGCAGACCCCTGTGTTTGGGCAAGCCTGGGCATATTTAAGCAGAGATATGCTTTCTGGTACAGTTTGTGACAACAAATTAGTATGGGTGTTTAAATGGATGAACTGTAGAGCACTTTCTCACTCTTCCTTGGGTTTTGACCTCCAACATGTGTGGTTTATACACAGTAGCAGTTTCAGGAGGATTTTCCAACAAAAAGAGACACCAGAAGAATTTGCACAACTGACAAACAGCATGGTGAGTAAATTGGAATATTCCTGAGTCTCTGTGAAATACCTGCGTTTCGTTAGTAGGGGTAGCATACTTCTTTTGGATTTATTTGTTCCAAATAGTTTTTTTCTCAAACCATTTGTAACTACTTCTATATTTTGTAAGATATCCTCAACTGAATATAAGACACTATATAATATTTCATAGCTTTTATATATAGTTGCATAGGTCGTGGATCTTGATTAATAAGTAATTTATGTTTTTATTGATTCCATGCCTCACTATCTTTTTATTCATAATGTATGCAGATTGACACAAATATCTACTCAGTCATGACATACAGACTGGTAATTACAAAGTCCAATAATAAACATCTCCTGATATACGTGATCTACATAACCACCTGCATAATGAAAGATTGGAATGCTGATATAACTCTCCAATTTTACTTTTAATTTCTTATTACTCTTTTCTTTAGAAAAAGGGATCTAGCAGGAGAGCTAGTAATGTTTTCCAAAATTATAATGATCAGTTAAGTGTTGATAGTTACAATTTGGTATTAACATCCCTATGGGTTAAAAAACCAAAACAACTCAAGGGAAAAATAGTATCCCATCCTTCTCCAGATGGGAGAGCTTTTTTGAATGACCTATATATGAGATAGCTGGAAGGAAGAATAAACTGAAAATACAGATTTTATTATTCATCATTTTAAGTATTGTTTTAGATTAGACAGACAATTTTATGCAAAAAAAAAAAAATCAGTGACACAAATGGGGTGGTCTGTGGTGATTTAATGCTTATTAGAATATTCTGATAAGAAAATTTGGTGCAGAATCTGAATGAGATGGTCATTGGTTGTAAACAGAATAATAATGGTAAAGTCTATATCCTTCATTGGTTTGCTAAGAGGTATAAAAAGCCAGTATATAAACAATTATTTCCTTCTTGGCTCTTGGGTGCTGGATCTGTTTGCTGTTCCTTTACTCTTCTCTAACTCTTACACTAACATTTTCCCAGATAACAGGTAAGCCTTGCTGGTTTTATATCTGGGGAGAGAGAGGATGGTATTGACCCCTTCTGAGCTTAATTTGTCTTGGGGGGAAGATTGGATCTCTGTATTATTTCTAAATTGTATATAATTTTAAATATATGCAAATGTATTTGGTATGTATGCCTGTAAATGTAGCTTTGCTGTAAAATATAGCTTTATCTTACTTCCAAGCCATCTGAGCTGGTCTGGTAAATTTTAACTGTGTGGGAAAGGCTCCCAACCCACCACAGAATGTAAAAGGAGTTTATTTCTATGGAGTTTCTATGTTTCTAAAGAGTTTCTATCAGGTCAGAACAATCTCAAGCATCAATATAGGCTAGGCAGTGACTGGTTTGAGAACAGCCCTGAAGAAAAGGACTTGGGAGTACTGGTGGGTTAGAAGTTCAACATGAGCTGCCAGTGTGTGCTTGCAGCCCAGGAAGCCAATCATATCCTGGGCTGCATCAAGAGAAACACTGCAAGCAGGTGCAGGGACATGATTCTCCCTCTATACTCCAATCTGGTGAGACCCTACCTGGAGTACTGTTTCCAGTTCTGGAGTCCCTATTACAGGAGAGATATGGATGTGCTGGAGTGTGTATAAAGAAGGGCCACAAGGATGATCAGATGGCTGGGGCACCTCTTCAATAGAGACAGAGTTGAGAGGCTTGGGGTTATTCAGGCTGCAGAAGAGAAGGCTCTGAGGAGACCTTATTATGGCCTTCCAGTATCTGAAGGGGAACTACAAGAAAGTTGATGAGGGACTTTTTAGGATGTTGGGTAGTGATAGGACTAAGGGGAATGGAGCAAAACTTGAAATGAGCAGATTCTGATTGGATGTTGGGAAGAAATCCTTCACCATGAAGTTGGTGATACACTGGAACAGGTTGCCCAGGGAGGTGGTGGAAACCCCATTCCTGGAGGTTTTTAAGGCCAGGCTGGTTGTGACTCTGAGCAACTTGGTCTAGCACGATGTATCCCTGCCCATGGCAAGAGGGTCGGAACTGGATGATCTTTGAGGTCCCTTACAACCCTGACAATTTATGATTCTGTGAGTCTGTGTTCCATAATCATAGAATGGCTTCAGCTGCAAGGGATCTCCAAAGGTCATCTAGTCCAACCTCCCTGCAGTGAACAGTGGAACCCTCAACTAAATCAGGTTGTCTAGAGCCCTGTTGAGCCTGACTTTGAATATCTCCAGGGATGGAGACTAAACTACTTCCCTGGACAACCTGCTCCACTGTTCCACTATCCTCATGGTAAACCCTTCCTCCTAATGTCCAAACTAGATCTACTCTTCTCTAATTTAAAACTCCTTGTCCTATGATTACAGACGTTTTTTATCAGTTCCTTTCAAGCCTTCTTTAAGGAGGCCACTGTTAGCTCCCTGTGGAGTCTTCTGTTCTCCATGCTTGAAAAAACGCAGTTTGCTCAAGCTGTCCTTTTAGTACTGCTCTTTTGGTGGAAAAACATACACAACATCACTAATGTTACATTAGTATATAGCTTTCTTTCTTTTTTTTTT
>VWZI01011088.1:4134-34050 GCA_013396835.1 Psilopogon haemacephalus | reverse complement strand
CTCTGAAAGGCCAGGCAGGGTACACAGCTGTCTGATCTTCTCTGTGTTCACTGTGGCCTCACCNTGTATTCACTGTGGCCACACCAAAAAACCACCGATAGCCCTTTGGGTCCTTGAAGTACCCTCTCTTGAGGTAATCTATGCCAAGAATGCAAGGGGCATCTGGGCCAGTCACAATGGGATGCTTTTCCCGCTCCTTCCCTGTTAGGCTCAAGTCAGCTTGTAGTACAGACAGCTCCTGGCATCCTCCCATTACTCCAGAGATACAGATGGATTCAGCACCTTTGTGCCCTGACGGCATCATTGTGCACTGCGCACCATTATCTACCAATGCTTTATAATTTTGTGGCTTGGATGTGCCAGGCCATCGAATCCACACAGTCCAATATACTCTGTCATCCCTCTCCTCCTCCTGGCCGAAGGCAGGGCCCCTCTACTCCTGGTCTTCATCAGCGTATTCACTGTCTGATATTCCTGGTGCCTGGCCAGAGGACCCCTCATCAGAATCAAGGGGTGTAACCTCAATTCTTTTTCGCCTGGAAGATCGTTGATTGCTTTCCTGACCCTCTACAGCAGCAATCTTCACCGCCTTTTTAGATGGTCCCTTCTTGACCACTGTTTTCCCTTAGTTCATGTACACGAGCCTCTTATTTAGAACTGGGTTCACCATCCCACTTCCTCATGTCCTCCCCCTGGTTGCACAGGAAGAACCAAAGTGCTCCACGTGACATACATCTGGGGCTTCCTTTCCCTCTGGCTGGGACAGGAGAGGAGTCAACTCTTGGTGTATACCTGGTAGATGAGGCATTAGCTCGTGGGACTGAGGTGGTACCGAGGTAATCCTCAAAGTTCTGGAGCCAGGTTGACACTACCTCCACAGACCGTGTATCCTGATCCAAATGATACATCAATGCCAAACTGCTTGAGTATGATGCTGGAGCACCTTGAATCACCTTCCTCCACATGGCCCGTGTACAGGGGACATCATCTGGATCTGTGGATACCCTTGGGTCATCTAGGTCAGTATAGATAAGTTGCACCACTGCTAATTCCCTTAGGCACTGGATGCCTTCATCTACATTGTTCCACTTCCCTGGGAAACTCATGAGGTCCTCCTTACATGGGGTACCTTTCCCTTACACTCAACAGGAGTCGTTTCCAGAGACTGCATATGCCTGTTTCTCTTCCAATTCCTTTCTCAATTCCTCTGTTCCTGGCAATGGCTCCAAGCTGCTGGGCCTCTTTTGCTTCTAGCAGCTGATTATTAGCCCCATTGTCCCAGCACCGGAGCAGCCAAGCAGCAATCCGCTCTCCCGGCCTGCGGCTGTAATCCTGACGGATATCTCTCAGCTCTGCTGAGGTTAGGGAGCGAATAGTCTCTGCTTCCTGCTTTATCTCACTTATGCCTTCTGATCTTTCCACTGATGGATCAACCCCCTGATCAGAGTCTTCTTCCTCCCTTACTAGTCGTTGATAAGGGCCTGTTGACTTTCTTGTCCATTGTTTCTTTTTCACTACTGGGGCAATTTCTCTAGTTGCTGTTTGAGTTTCCATGTCAACCACGTTACCTTCAGATGAGGTTTGGGTGCCTGCCTCAGCCACAGTCTTTTTAGAGTACTGAACTGTGGCTCGATAAGCAGAGGCCAGGCCCCAGTAGAGTGCAAGAAGCTGTTGGCTTTCATTATGATAGGCAAGGCACCCTTCTATCAAACGGCGAGTCAGTCTAGTGGGACTGCTCACCTCTTCTGGGGCAAAGTCCCAGGCTATGGGAGGTGATAACCGTCCTAAGAATCTGCCCAAATCCTTCCATTCCCCCTGCCACCCAGGGACCGGCCGCCTCAAAGCACTTCTCATTATGTTTCCCCTCAAAGGTTGTCTCTTTTCACACCAAGATAATATCATATTCCACAAAACCCGTAGCAAGCCAGTGATGTTAGTGAGCAATATCAGAGAACTAACATATGGGTGGGTCAAAACCTTGGGGGCTTGCATAATGAAATTTTCCAAATTCATTTCAGGCGATGAGGAAGAAGCTATAACTTCTCTAGCATAGCTGCCACAGAATAGCAGGCCTACAAGGACAACAAACAGAAACATTCTCATTATCTGTTTCAGCATGTTCTCAAACAAATTGAAATGTTTTTGAAACAAAGCAAGTATTAGCGACAAGCTATGCGACCTGCACAAGAAGCTTGTATTTCAAGCAAGTTTACAGGAAAGCTGCCTCTGTTATATTTTCCCGGGTTTCGGCACCAAAAAGACTGTGGTGGTTTTCCCCAGCTGGGGGGCCAAATGCCCACCAGAGCCACTCTATCACTCCCCCTCTTAAAAGGGCAAGGGAGAAGGGAAAAAAAAATATAACAAAGGCTGCTTATAGAATAGAAGCAATTTTAATAATAATAATAAAGCAAAGGGCAATAGACCACACGGAAGCAAGAGCAGAGAGAGATATTAATCTCTACTTCCCATCAGATGGACCATGTTCTGGTCTTGGAAGCAGGGCTCTCTACACTTGGTGGTTATTGCTGGAGGACCGACGCCATAGATGAATCTTCCCCAAACTTTCTCCTATTACCTCCTTCTTGTATCTGAGCTGACATCATACGGTATGGAATATCCCTTTGGCCAGTCTGGATCCTCCTAGCATCTTGGGGCGGGGAGATGTTGGAAAAAAAAAAAACAAACACAAAAAACAAAAAACAGCCTGGGTGCTCAGCCCAGCAGTAGTCACAACACTGCTGCTTTATCAATGCTTAGCTGCAGCACTGCAAAACACACCATTAGAGAAGAATTAACCCCAGCTCAACCCAGTTCTAACCTACTACACCATAATGGCATTTGGGATTAGTGGCAGTAACTAATTTCTGACTTTCTGTTTCAGTCACAGATTTCCCAAGTTAAAGTGCTGACTGCAAGAAATTCAACAAAGACAAATGAATCGTTGTGGCTGCAATAATCTGTACCTAAGGTTAAGAAAGTCAAACAGCCAAAATACCAGAGTTGTATAACAATTGCTTCAATTTTCTAAATGTCATGTATGAAGATATTCAACACAGTCGTATTCATGTGATCATTCCACAAAAATGCCATATACCAAGTATGCCATAACCCATCCAGTAATTGTAGTACAACCAAGAGGCTTAAATTCATAAGACAATACAAGACTGTTTACACTGTCAAAAAAGATACTAAGTGCTGTATGCACATAGTTCTGAAAGTGATGATTCATTAGGTTCAGTTTAGATCACTCAAGCTTCTTGAAAATTAAATAGTGAGAATTGTGTGATCCAGAATGCCACAGACTTTTGTATGCTAAACGAGAAAGCCTAAACCAGTATAAAATGCAAAAACATAGGGAGTGTCTCTTCCAGACATGTTAGTATCCTGAAATATAAAGGTAAGTGTTCAGCGAGAATTAATGCATTGTGTTGTTTGATACATATTCACAACAGCTGCAGGGTTATAAAGTCCATCTGAGAAGAGAAGATCTGGCACACCCTCAGAGATTTTCATAACCCATAGCTTCTATATTTTGAATGTTACAACAAAAACATTAGGCTCTCCATTGCATAGTAGAGTCCAGGCCATTGAATAAAAAACAGTGCAAGATGCACGGGTTCAAAGAGAGACAGCACTGAGAGGGATTTTGTACCTGTAGCCCATTAATGAGTGGCACCTTGAAGAAAAAGTAATTTTCTACTTTGAACCAAGAGTCAGAATGAGCAGCCTGCTGAAGGTGCTGATGTACACAGATTAAACAAATGCAAACCAAGAAATGTGCTCAAAGGCCCTATCCCTTACTGTTTAGGTTGCTAAAGTCTTGGCATTCTTACCACTTGGCTGCGTTCCATTCAGCTGTGCCAGCACATTTCCTGTTCACAACAGGGGCTGCTTCAGCAATGCTACAGCTTACTATTTAGCAATTTTTCATAATTATCCTTTCAAAGCAGAACACTATACTAGAAGCAGAGCAACAGAGTGGCAAATGAAAATGTCTATCTGAAAACAGAGGGATTGGAAGAAAATGGTCATTCTGGAGCAACTGTTAACAGTAGCAGCCATGAAGGTGTAACTCAGAGAAATATGATATCTAACTGGAACAGTTTTAAATTAGGCCTTGTAATTTTGAATGATTTGTGACATCCCAAAACCAGTAAAAAAATACAGCGGGAATCATAGCCAGAAAATGGGGAAAGATCATTTTGATTCAAAATGATCCTCTTTGGACTTGAAAACAAATCAAGATTTTCCCATAATGCAGAAAAGAATGAAGCAAGATGCTGGAAGAAAAACAAGAAAATGTTACAGTACGTTGGATTAAATATGAAATATGTGTTTCAGCACCAGAAGCAGACTAAAGAAAAAGCTATATAAAAGGAGAATGTGTTTCTGAAAGGAACAGTGTGAGTGATTAAGCTGGACAAAAATATCACTGACCTTCACTTATCCCAGCTGCTTAGCAAACTGTTGCATTTGAAAATAAAATAATACAAAAATATTGTAGATAAATATTACAACTATCTGGAAAGAATAAAAAAAATAAAATATGGCATGAAGTATTTATGAATTGTTTACACTGAATATGAAAGCATTTTAGAATTACTGTTAGGATCTTGAGAGCAAGGGATATCCTTAATAAGTTAATTTACCATTGCTAATTATATGAAAATGTTACAATATTCCTACTGGAAGATATAACAGGAGTCAATCTTTCCACAATTATATTTGTACGCTAGTTGCTATCGCATTTGACTTCAGCAAAAAAAAAACAACAAAACAATAATGAGCTATATGGTTTTTGCCCCATTTGGCTGTTAATACAAAGATTCTGCAAACTTTCCTACTGATATAAATGAAAATTCAGTATATGGACACACTTCACAATGGAATGTGTGCCTTGAGTCATCAGAAGCACATGAAATGAAGAATTTTAGCATTGCTCATTGATAAGTCTGGTACAAGAGAAAGCACCTAGTCTGATTAAGTAATATTTTTGTACCTCCTGAGAGGTTATACAGCCACAAAATTAGTCAGAAAAGTGTCATGCCAGTCTTTAAATAAGAAATAAGAAAGAAATATTAATAAGAAAGGTTATAGAATCATAGAATCATAGAATGGTCTAGGTTGGAAGAGACCTCAAAGATCATCCAGTTCCAACCCTCCGGCACAGGCAGGGATGCCTCCCACTAGATCAGATCGCTCAAGACCTCATCCAGCCTGGCCTTGAACACATCCAGGGAGAGAGCAGACACAACCTCCCTGGGCAACCTGTTCCAGTGCCTCACCACCCTCACTGTGAAGAATTTCTTCCTAACATCCCATTCAAATCTCCCCTCCTTATATATACTAAGATTTCCTGCAAAGTTCTCTATGGCAAAACAGCTACGAAATTGACAGAGTTCACCAAGAAAGTGTTTATTTTTTTTCTGATAAGTGCAACCTGAGACATAAAATAACTTAGGTGAGGAGTTCTTGATCATATGACTGTCAACTAGACTGCGTACTAGTTGATTTCAGCAAGAGAGTGTCTTCGTTTTATATTTAACTTTAAAACATTAAGATTTTTAAAAAATCTTCATCTTTCAAGTGTTTGCTGACATATTTTCTGATTTAGATATCTTTAGTTTAGTCTCACCTTGACTTTAATTACATGAAGGATAGTTTCAAGAGAAGCAGCTAGTAAAAGGTCATTCCTTGGGAGTTGTTTTCAAACAAAGTAAGTATGGGAATACTTCAACAGAGGCCCAAGTCATAATAGCATTCCTCAGAGTACTGTAAATATGTAAGCTATGTCCCACCAACACTTGTATGGCAGTCAAGAGAAACTCTCTCTGTGGGTCAGCAATAAACACAAAGGCTCTCTGAATTGCTGTAAAATGGCAAGAGGCACACCTGCAAATCTTCTTAGAAATGTTGCAATAAAAGATTGTCGCCAAGTTTATGGTGCAAGTGGAAAGGAGCCAGGCTTGTGAGAGGCCTGTCTAATTGAGTACATTGTTGAGTACAAAAATGGAATGAGCAATTACTTGACTTTGAAACAAGAGAAAGCCTTTGCTTCTGTTAATCAGGTAAAAGGTAATTTAATACTTTTGTGAGATAATTTTTTACGTATCAGTAAGTTTATTTTCAAAAATGAGTGTGTAATGAAACAATTCTTTCTTTTTTTCTTCCCACCCCCTCTCCAATACCCTACCCCATTCCAACACAAAAGAAATTTTCAAGGATGTGTGAATAAGAGATTTGACATTTTTAGCATCATTTAAATTGTAAAGATGCTGTAAACATAGAAATTATGTTAAAAAAAAAAAATATATATATCCACCACATGGTAATAGAAACCTTTTTTGGGACTTGTAGAGTACTGGCTTTGTCTGAGATGTAGTTAGTACTCACCATAGCATGTGAAGAGCTTAGGATAAAAGGGTAAAATTATGGGCCCACAACTTTTTTTCAAGTTCCCCCAAACCATTGATGCTTCACTGCTGAATCTTGAGGACACAAGAAAGATAAGAAATAGTAAAAGAGTATTTTAAGACATGGAAATTATGTGCTTTTACAAAAATATCAATGGTTGTTAGCCATTACTTAAATTGTTTTAGAAAAAGCATTCCCAAAGATTAAATGTGAAAATTGTTTTTGTTATCCTTCTTTCTTCAACTTTGATTTGAACTCCATCAGTTTCATCAAATGCAGTATTTTTATTTCTTGCAAAATATAGCATACTAGATCTGCTAGTTTTGTATTGCATTATTACCATTTCTAACATAATAGCTTGATGTTTTCATGTATTTCTGCAATTTTCCAATACTCTTTAAAATAATTCTACAGTAAGTTAGAGATGTGAAAAGTAACAGATTGAAAAGGCTGAGATTCTTTCACATATGTTATCCATGATATTTGAGTAGACTTCCTGGCACTCTGTATTAGAGGAGTCATAAAAATCCTGGCTGGAGTCAGGTAGGAATCCCTCAATGTTGCAGTTATAGCAGTTGTGCAACAGCTTGCTGAGGATTCAGCTTTGAGGTTATATGCTTGAGTCTGAGAGGCATACTGAACACAGATATCTCTGGAAAGGCTGTGTATCCATGCACAAAAGACCCACAGAAGAGCAGCAGAGATGTTGAATGAATCTTCACTATTAGATGCAAATGATCGGGCATGGCAGTTCTGCCTTCACTGGATAGCTTTGATCTGAAAACTAGGCTCAGTCTTGCCTGTCCAGAGCAGATTGTTTCTGACCAAAAATTACATATAAATGTTGTCTGTTGCAGAACCACAGGGAGCAGAGATGTAAAGAAGAGGTTAAATAGTGGTGGGTTTTATAAATTCCCATTGTTTTTCAACTGAGGTAAACATAATTGGAATCTTAGTTCTGCTCCTTAATGATAAACAGTCTGAGGGATTTCTTTTATACATCACAGTACTAGCTCTGCAACTCTTTTTTCTTGTCTGACATTTTAAAGCAGATCTCCAAATAGACTAAACTTGTAGCACTTCTCAGCAAATATAAAAAATAATATTGGAGGAGAACAAATGAATCTGACATCTGCTGGCCGCTTGCATGCCCTCAGCTTAAAAGACTACTTCAAGATTAGATTTCAGGTGTTAAAAGTCTCCTTTTTAATCTTATTTTCTATCCATCTCTATGTTTTTCACAGGGTACCTCATTAAGGCTATAAAGCTGCTACGAGGAGCCCATGTGAAAAATGCTGCTCAGACTACAAATTTATTAATTTGTAGGTTTTTTTTTTTACTGCAGGGCTCCAGTATTCAACTCCCGTTGCCTGTGTGAAAATAATTAATTTCACTTCAGTAGCTTTTGTTTAGAAAAATACTGAGTTGAAGGTATTTTGATTTCAAGAATTAATTTCCTTGGTTTGGTTAATGTGCAAAAAAATGGATCTGCTGTGTTTCAAATAGAAAACAGCCACAATTTCTTCCATCCATTAACTCCAAGATACTGTGCTTTCACCAGTTGTGTATTGATCTACCAAAAAAAAAAAAAAAGAGTTCAGTTTCCTGTAGATTTCTTCTAAGGCACCTCTAGGATCCAGGATCTGTTAAATAGATGTCTGTGATTAGAGGAGAGACACAGAACAAAACACCTGGAACTAGTATGGCTATATTTTACTAGAGAACAAAATATTAAAGTATTAGTTAAAAAAAAAATCATAGACTTTTAAATCACAAATTTTTGCTTCTGTTTTCAGCAAATAATTTTGGTAAAATCAAATAATTTGCATGCATTTCTGTTTCTTCATGTAGAATTGTTTGAGGAGTAATGATATCAATTTGTCTTCATCACATCCCTCTGTTGTAACTATCCCAAATATGTGAAAACAAATTTGTAGTGCATATTTTTAGTCATATATTTTGACTCCTCTTGATGAAATCTAATGGCGCATTGGTCATGCTCAGTTCTTTTCAGTGATAGGATGTGAGCAGGTCCTTTTCATTACAACACAGAATCATAAAATCATAAAGTGGTTTGGATTGGAGTGACCTTTAAAGATCGTCAAATCAAACACCCTTGCAATGAGCCCAGACATCTTCAATGAGATCAGGTTGTTCAGAGCCCCATATCATCTGACTTTGAATGTTTCCAGGGATGAGATTTCTACCATCTCTCTGGGCAAGTCATTTCATGGCCATCATAAAAAAAATTCTTCCTAGTACCTATTCTGAGTCCTTAAATCTACAAACAATATCCCTTATCTTGGTTCACCAGGCCTTGCTACAGGCTGTCCATGTGTTTCTCACGCTGAGGACTCTAGAACTGGGCATAGTACTCCAGATGGGGGTCTTACCAGAGTAGAGATGGAACATGTGCTGGTGTATTTTAAGACAATTACCTTGAGATGTCATCTCAATCTAAGAATCTCATTTTATACTTTTTATAGAGCATCCCAGATCTTTCATCAGGAGAGGCATAAAGAACACTAAAGGGCATATTTATTACTGAATAAGCAAACCATAAGCTTTATGCCTGCAAAGGGCGGGTATGAAAAAGAGGAGAAGGCAAGTGAATAATGCCATCAGATTTATTAGGTGACTACATAAATTGTTGTCTTACTATAAAAAAGCCTTATACTGATGTTATCGAACGTGAGGATAAGCAGTCTGCAAAACTGTTCATGAAACAGGAAAGAAAGGAAGGATAAGATTTATTTCACAGAATATATCTGGTTGAAAGTGACCTCCAGGATCATCCAATCCAAGCCTCTACAGAGCACTGAAGGGTCTCTAAGCATCAAGGCCACGCACCACTTGAACAGCTCCAGGGATAGTGACTCCACCACTGCCCTGGGCAGACCGCTTCAGTGGTTTGATAATCCTTTCAATGAAGAATTATTTCCTAATATGCAGTCTAAACCTCCCCTTATGCATCTTGTAACCATTTCCTCTTCCTCTCTCCAGCCTCCCTTCATGTGGTCAAAGAGATCAATAAGGCCTTCCCCCAGCCTCCTGTTCTCTAGACTGAGCAGTCCCAGATCCCTCAGACACTCCTTTGTAGGTCGTGTTCTCAAGGACTTTCACAAGCCTCATTGCTCTTCTCTGGACATGCCCTAGCACCTCAACATTCTTGCATAGTGAAGGGTCCACAATATTTGAGATTAGGCCTCACCAGTGCTGAGTACTGGGGGTTGATCACCTCCCTGTGTTATGATTATTAATAACCAATTATTAATTATTAATATTTTTTAAATATTTTAATTATTAATATTTTTTAAATTAGGAGAATTCCCTGAGATTCTTTGGATGTTCGGTCGACAAGAAGCAATTACACAAAGGTTATTTATAAACACAGAATTAAAGGATTTAGACAGTTTAAACAGTCAGAACTTGGAAAATAGGGACCTGATAACAAGGAAAATTCTAACTAACCCATACTCACAGGTGCGATAGATACAAAGTGTCCCAGGAGAGGAGGAGGAGGAATGATTTGCCTTGCCGCTGGTTGGTGCAAACTGCAATGCTCTCTGCAAACATGTGGCTGCTGTGAAAGAGCTGTGAATAGGTCTCCAATCCCAGTTGTTCTGGTTTGAACTAATTGGAGGATTTGAACAAGAAATTAAACCATAGGCTGAGAAAGGAAAACACTGGTGATGCTACTTCACTGATAGCTTTATTGAGAAACAAAAAAAAAAATGTTTTAAGAGTTGTAACCCAAATATAGATAAGTCAGACAATTTGGGATGGCTTTGGGCTGTGACTGTTCCTGCATAGCTCTTTCTTCCTGCCTTTCATAGCTGAATCTGGATAATTCTACTAACTTCTTTCCTGCTGCTAATCCCCTTGGCTGATCTACCTTTGCTGATCTGCTGCATGAAACAGATGGTGAGATAAGATTGGGGAAAGGGGGAAGGTGGTAGGGGTGGTTGGTTACCCCTCTTCGGGATTTTAATCTCTGGGAGGTCTGTGGTGTTTCTGTATTACCTTTTCACTGTATATATCTGTAAATATCTGTTATACATTGTAAATATCTGCTTGTACATTGTGCAAAGCTGTAAATATAAAGCTTCATTTATTAACTTCCAGATGACTGAGTCCTAGTCTGGGTTATTTCAAAGTGTGGGGGGCAGATAACTGCCAAACTACCACACCAGTGAAAGGCAGCAGGAAAAAGGGAACAACAGCTCTAAAACACCTCCTTAAATACACTATTTTGAAAGCTGAAACTGACCAGTATCACTAGAATCTATTGCTTTGGCCAATGAATTCAAAGTCCTGTGCCTAGGTGTCCACCCTTGCACTCAAGGGGCAGCACAAGACACCTGACTTGGTCATGTGCCATGCACTTAGCCTTCAGGGCTTTCTTGGGCCAAACCCTCATTGTTTTGCTCACATCAGTCAACCCCGGACCTTGCTACAGGAGGAGGGGAGCAGGGGTTTGAACTAATTTGGCAGAATTTATGCCCTACCAGGACATACCACCCCGATGCCTGTTGGGTAGTTTTATGCATCAAAGCTGGGGATCATTCATACCTTAATATGCTATGTGCGTGCTTTAACTTTCCTCTAGTACATCCATAACTTATATAGTCACACAAACTTTGGTATAGAAACATACATAACTACAGCAAGGTCTAGTAGAGCAGTATTGCTCTAAGTCCAGTCAGGTCTTGTCCCATGCTATTCGGTCTCCAAAGGCAGTCATCCTCTCTGGCTGTCCTTGAGTGTCCTCCTCAATGTTGATTCAGTGTCCCTCTGTGTGACTGGTCTGGTCTGTCTTTGACTGGTCCTGGTTTGATTCCTATGCTGGCCTTCTAGTCTGGTTGGCATCAAGATTTTGATCCAGACTCCAACTGTATGAAGGCAAAACTGGCCTTGGTGTGTAGTGACCAGGTGGATCAATTAATGATCAGGAACGATCCACTACACAGTGATGCAGTGAGTCTTTCCATGGGTATCCAGGGCTTCCCATGCATATAACCCTCTGGGTTTTGCCAGTGCCATTGGAACTATTCCAATCAACTGCAACTTTCCTAATACAGGTTGGTCCACCTGCATTTTTAGCAGAGACTGCTGTGACTTGCTCTCTGGTCTGCCTGGCATGCATATTGCATCTACCACCCACCAGGAACCATCTGATTTCTGCACTGGCCAAACTGGAGAGTTGCATAGTGAGTGCATCCTGCTGATAATCTGCCTCTGCTCCAGATCTGCAGTCACTTCAGAGATGCCTTGTCTGGCTGCGGCTGGCAAGGGATAATGCTTCACGCAAGACAAGCTACATTTGGGTAGAGCTGAAGCAACATGCAAAGCATTAATACAAACATTGCTTGCCCCCTTTTCTCCCTTTGCCCCTACGCCGTAGAACCCAAAAAGCCATAGGGTGTCATCAGGAAGATACCATCTTTTACTGTCCAAGACATTAAATTCTGGGTATCGGCTCAAAGCAAGCTCCACAATGGTGCTGCATTTATCACCTGGGAGCCATAGCTTTGCCTTAGCCAAACGGCAAACACTAGGTATACCTGAGGTACCACTAATTTTAATCTTCTTGTGGGATGGCTGGATTCCCAAATCCTTTGCCTGCTGTGCATTTAACACACTAATTTGTGTACCAGTATTGACAAGGAACTTAACAGCAGCTCACATCAGTCCTATGGGAATAAAGACAAAAGGCTCATCATTATCAGACCATTGTAAGGTGTACACAAAGCAATGAGAGTAGTCTGAGGCTACCATCACCTTGTCTACATGTTTGGATGATCCTTAGATCCCTCATGACAAGGGGTGAAAAGATCATCCATAGCAGCAGGTGAATCTGCTGCAGGAGGACTTTTAATGCCCTCACTACTGCCATTATGGCTTCTTTGCCATTCCCCACACTTTCTCCAAGCTTTGAGCACCAGAGATTTAATTCATAGAATCATTGAATCAGTCAGGGTTGGAAGGAATCACAAGGATCATCTAGTTCCAACCCCCCTGCCGTGGGCAGGGACCCCTTATCCTAGATTAGGCTGGACAGAATCTCATCCAGCCTGACCTTAAACACCTCCAGGGAAGTGGCCCCAACCACCCCCACTCCAGGTGGGGTCTCACCAGGGTGGAGTAGAGGGGGAGAATCACCTCCCTCAATGGGCTGGCCACACTTCTCCTGATGCAGCCCAGGATCTGGTTGGCTTTCTGGGATGCAAGTGCACGCTACTGGCTCATGTTGAGCTTCTCATCCACCAACACCTCCAAGTCCCCCTCCACAGGGCTACTCTCCAGCAAATCACTGCCCAGCCTGTATTTGTGCTTGGGATTGCCTGGACCCAGATGCAGGACCTTGCACTTGGCCTTGTTGAACCGCATGAGGTTGGCTTGTGCCCACCTCTCCAGCCTGTCCAGGNTTGCCTTGTCCCCACCTCTCCAGCCTGTCCAGGTCCCTCTGGATAGCATACCTGCCCTCCAGCATGTCTGTTGTACCACACAGATTAGTGTCATCAGCAAACTTGCTGAGGGTACACTCAATGCCTTTGTCCATGTCACCCACAAAGGTGTTCAACAAGACTGGTCCCAGGACTGATCCCTGAGGGACTCCGCTTGTCACTGGTCTCCACTTGGACATGGACCCATTGACAGCCACTCTTTATGTGCGGCCATCAAACCAGTTCTTTATCCATTTGGTGGTCCACCCATCAAACCCATGTTTCACCACTTGGAGACCAGGATGTAGTGCAGGACAGTGTCAAAGTCTTTGCTCAGATCTAGGTAAATGACATCAGTTGCTTGCCCCTCATCTATTAATGTTGTGACCTGTTCATAGAAGGCCACCAGGTTTGTCAGGCAGGATCTGCCCTTGGTGAAGCCATGCTGATTGGACCCAATCACCTCTTCACTATTTTCCCATCTCAGTAGTGCCTCCAGGAGGATGTGCTCCATGATCTTACCAGGCACAGAGGTGAGACTCACTGGCCTGGAGTTTCCCAGCTCTTCCTACCCTTTTTGAAAATGGGAGTTATATTTCCCCTTTTCCAGTCAGTGGGGACTTCACCAGACTGCCAGGACTTTTGGAATATAATAGATAGGGCTTTAGCAACCTCATCTGCCAGTTCTCTCAGTACCCATGGGTGTATCCTGTTGGGTCCCATGAACTTGGAACACTTTCAGGTTCTTCAGGTCATCACGAACCAGATCTTCACTTATGATAGACAGCTCTTCCTCCCAGTTCCTACCATTATCTTCCATGACTCTGGGAGCATGGCTTGAGGCCTTTTCAGTGAAGACCAAGGTAAAGAAGTTATTGAGGACCTCAGCCTTTTCCATGTCACTTGTGACCAATTTGCCTGTTTCCTTTCTGAGGGGGCCCACACCTTCCCTAGTTTGCCCTTTCTCCATGTGCTTTAATAGGTGCTTTGACATGCCTAATGCCTAGAGTTTCCTGGAACCAGCTCCTAGGCAGTGAAGCTTTCTTCTGTCTTCGGTCACGTTCCTGGGTTCTTCCGGAATGACGTCTGGTCTGGCATGGCCTGCTGCATGGGCTGCTTTGTGGACTGCTGCATGGGCTTGCTTGTGGAGATGCCTTTGCTTGGTGCATTTCCCACTTCTTGGTGTGGCTAGCTGTGGGAGTGTCAGCATGTTGATTCCCCCTGGAAGGTCTCTGATCTCCAACCCAAATCATTTGCCCATAGTTCAATAGTGTCCTGCCCAGTTCTTTCCAAGTCATGACATGTTCATGAGGGTTATTCGAGCTCTGATTTTGCTCGATCACCTGTTGAATCTGTCATTAAGGAAAGGATGCATGCTTTGAAGTCTTCTGGGAGGTATCCACCCTAGCACTTGAGGGGCAGCACAAGACACCTGACTTGGTCATGTGCCATGCACTTAGCCTTTGGGGCTTTCTTGGGCCAAACTCTCATTGTTTTGCTCAACCCCTGGACGTTGCTACAGAAGGAGGAGAGCAGGGGTTTGAACTAATTTGGCAGGATTTATGCCCTACCAGGACATCCTGTCCCTTCTGGCCACAGTGTTTCTAATACAAACCAGGATGCCACTGTCTTTTTGGGCAATCTGGGTACACTGCTGACTGATGTACATTCAGCTGTCAACCAATAACCCCAGCTGCCTCCCCAGCTTGCAGACTTCCAAACATGTATCCTTAGGTCTGTAGCTTACTGTGGGGTCGTTGTGACCCAGGTGCAGAACGTGGCACTTGACCTTGCTGAACTTCAATTAGCCTTGGCCTATCAGTCCAATACGTCCAGATCCCACCATAAAGCTTTCAGGACAACCTCCCAGAGGATGCCATCAACCAGTCTCCTAAGTAAGTCTAAGTCTGCCTTCCAGAAGTCCAAGGATACAGTTCTATTAACCCCCTCCTTATTTCACTAAAAATTGAAAACTCCACCACCTTGTGGTCACTTTGTCCAAGACAGCCACCAACCATTAAACCTCCTACCAATTCTTCTGTGTTCACAAACAGCAGGTGTAGTACAAAGTCATCCTCTTTGGTTCATTCACCAGACATGTTAGGAATTTATCTTCCACACACTCCAAGCCTCAGGGACTGCTTCCTTTCTGCTTCATTGTATTTCCAACAGATATCTGGTAAGTTGAAGTTCCCTACAAGAATCTGAGACCTTCCTCAGACACCAGTAAAACACTTCATCAACTTTCTCATCCTGGCTGGGTGGTCTATAGAAGACTCTCATCATGACATCTACTTTTTGGCCATCCCCCTCATTCTTACCCATAAGCATTCAACCCTATAATCACCATCATTAGCATGCTTGAGACAGTCAACACGTTCCTTAATATTCAGAGCCACTTCACTGCCTCTCCTTCTGAGCCTGTCCTTTCTGAAAAGCCTGTAATTGTCAAACACAGCTGTGCTTATTTGAACTAATTGGAGGATTTGAGAGAGAAATTAGAGTGTAGGCTGAGAAATTAAAACACATGATGTCACTTCACTCACAGCTTTACTGAGAAAGAAAAAAAAAATTTAAGAGTTGTAACCCAAATATAGATAAGTCAGACTGCTTCACGCCTCTCTGGACTGTGGCTGTCTCCTTGCATGGCTTCTTTTCCCTGCCTTGTGTAGCTGATTCTCAATAATTCCACTAACCTCTTTCCTACTGCTAACCCCCCTGGCCAATCTACCTTCACCCATGTGCTGCATCTGCAGCATCTGTAGGGGGGAAAGTTGGTAGGGGTGGTTAGGAACCCTTCTTAGGGATTTTGATCTCTGGGAGGGTGTGGTGTTTCTGTATTACCTTTTCACTGTATATATCTGTAAATATCTGTTATACATTGTAAACATCTGCTTGTATATTGTGCATAGCTGTAAATATAAAGGTTCATTTATTAACTTCCAGCTGACCGAATCCTAGCCTGGGTTATTTCAAAGTGGGGGGGTGGGGGGGCAGGTAACTGCTAAACCACCACAACAGCACTCCAGCTATGGAATTCATCCCACCATATTTCCATCAGGGCAATAATATTACAGTTTTCCTGCTGAACAATAGCTTTGAGCTCTTCTTGCTTATTACTCATGCTCTATGCATTAGCATAAAAGCACTTAATTTGGGACATCTTTTTGTGGGGTAGGGGTCTAAACCCTGCCTGATCACTAACAGGCACTGCCATGAATCCTAGATCACCAATGGCCCTTATATCTTCCTTAGCACATGGCCCACTGTGGAAATTGACTGGTGCCATTGTTGCATCTACTGACAATACCAGTGTTGTTAGACATGTCTGAAAATCTTTCAGTTCCTGAATGATGAATAAGACTGCTTAAATCAGCAAGATCTGCTAAGCTCCAGAAGGCAGATAGTTGATAAGTTAGTGGAATCTAATCCTTATTATTTTTATATGTACCTGATTGAGATTGATATTATCTTTTGATGTAACTTAAACTGTTCAAACAATGACCACATTTGTTTAGCCATCTAGTGTGTATGATACAATCCTCTTTTAAGCATGCACAAAGTCAGCTACCCATAGGAATGCCAATAGAGAGATAAGGATCTGATGCCCTTGACTACTTAGCTGCCTAAGTTCTAGATTTTTAGACAGCTATAGGATAATCTTGACATAGCATTATATCAAGTGACAAAATATGAAGAAGTGAGATAGAAGGGGCCCTCCAGGAAAGTGACAACTAAAACAGATAGGTCTGCATAGCCCAGGATGGCACTATGCAAAGATGCTGGCAGCAGATTTAGCTGCCTGTCTGCTGGGCTCTTTATGTTGCTCTCAGTGCTACACTGGAGGCCTATGCTGTTTCTAATTCTCTGCCAGACGCAGTCAGCAGTAGCTCAGATCTCTGCTGTGATATCAAAATACTCTAAGATTGTCCAAATCCGTTCATGTCTCTGTCTTGAAAATACTTCCTGAGGGTAACATTTGTGAAAATCAGTCTATGCTTAGCAGTGTGTTTTGTTCAGAGGATATGTTTCACTACCTCCAGGACTATGGGATTATCAGTAAGTAGAAAATAACACAGAAGTCTCCAACAGATGCCATGAGTGTGTGGCGTGAGCATTTCGCAGCAGCTTTTCTAAAAGAGCTTTTGTGTCTAGGTCTGACAGAGTGACTGTAAAGAGCAATTATATTTAAAATTCCCAGACCACATGCCACATCTAGCATTTCCGCAGTGCACCCTGAGACCCATGAGAGGGCCTTCAGTGAAAATGGTGATATCCTATTGACAGAGCCATAAGCATTCACAAACTCTGAAAAGACTTCAGTGAAAGGGTTTCACTTACCTTTGGCATGTCACCAATGTGATGTACACATCACTGAGAAAGAAATGAGTGAGGGTAGCCAAGTGCTGTAATTTCTCAGTATGATTACACAGAATTCCGAGATTACACTAAAAATTATAATGTCAGAAGCACCTCTGCACTGGGAAGAGGACTCAGAAATAGTACCAGGCATATACAGTGAAGCTCAGGAATCTGACTAGATAAATCATTAGTACCTACCATTAGACAAAACCAGGACTTGTTGATTGATGTGGTTAGAGAGGAACATCATGGAAACTGATGAGGAAAGTTCAGCTCCGTAATTTGGAAGTAAGATAGCTCTTGTTTATGCTAGCAGAAGGCACTGAAAGCTAACAATGAAAGTGGGAGTTTGAAATGCACATTATAATGATTACATTGTTGAGTTTTCTGATATCGGATCCCTCTCTTTTGAAATAGATACTATAAAGCGTGCTGCATGTAGTATAAAACAGATCATTCCACAGAAACCTGTCAAATGAATTAATGGTCATAATGTTTTCTGGTAATATTCAAATAATATCTTCCTTTTGACAACTTTTAGGGATATAAGATTGTCCGTGAAGATCTTTTGTGCAAGTCTAAGGCAAAATTTAGAATTACAAGAGTTTTATCTGAAATTCATAATAAAGTTAATATTTTTCTCTAATAATTCTATGGAAATATTTATTTTTCAATGTTCATGTGGGTTTTTTTAATCATTTTAGAGAAATGTTTCATATTGACATCTCTGGAGACATTCAGAACCTACCTGAATACGCTTCTGTGTGGCCTGCCCTAGGTGATCCTGCTTTGGCAGGAGGGTTGGACTAGATGATCTCCAGAGGTCCCTTACAAACCCTAACATTCCATGATTCTATGACTACTTATATGAAATACATAATATACAAAAAGCTAAAGACTGAGGAAAAAAAATTACAATTGAATAATTTATGATTATATTTACAGCCCAAGCGCAAACAATGAAAAATACTATTTGAAAAATACTATTTCACAGGGTTGCTAGAATGCTGGAAGACTCAAAGCACTGCATATATTAGTCGTGTTTGCTTTTAACTTTTTAAGGCTACAGTAATAGTAATAGATCTGTCAACTACCTAAAAAAAATTCTGACAATTAATCTGTTTATTCAAACTGCAGCTTACAGTAAGCTTCTGAAATGTGTATTTAGGTATCTCCCAGTTTTCAGTTCCATATAACATCATCCAATCTGGGTTTTTATTTTGTTTTTGTTTGGTTTGCTTTTTAAATAAAGTTTTTCTTAAAAAAGTTCTGCGATTTGAAAAGCTTTCTGAGTCTGCAAATGCTGTAGGTTGTAAATGCTGGAGAATATGTATATTTTTTATTAATGTATTTCTCTTCAGAGAAGAATAGTAGGTATCTATTGCTTCAGGAGGTACAGAAATATGGATTTATATTGTATGCACAAAGAAAAACAGTCACAGAGATTTTTTTTACTCATTAAAACAACTACATGAAAAAGATATTTCCAGCCTGATGAATATTTATCTTAGACTATCAGACTTTCCATTAATCCAGACTTCAATACTTTTTTCTGTTAGAGCATCAAAGTATGTCTGAATCTATAGATGTTCAAGAAGTCAAAATCATATTTTACTCAAATGATCTATTTCCATAGATTAGTCTAAAACATTAAAATACATGATAAATACTGTAATTACAGTTTCCAGACATGTTTCTACCTTATCTTCATTTATTTTTTTACATCTTTGTCAAACATTCCTTGAAAGAAATAACACTAAATGAAACATCATAGTCACTTGCCACCAAAGTCACTCAATATATGACCTGAACAGCTTAGGCAAAAAGTGTGAAATATGAAAAATTAATTTCTGTGAAGAACATTGTAAAAAACAACATTTCTATGCCCTCTCCTATGGATTTTACTTTGAATAAGGTAACAGGGTTTTACAAATATGAAAGCTGGAAGGCAATTCTGCTATGTACAAGTGATGCATTAAGGGCACCATCATGGCTATATACTTTTTCCTTCTCAACACCTGTTCATTTTCTGCCACTTGCATCACTCTACATTACTATGCAGAGTGGTAATGCATGGCATTTGTATATATCATTCAACACACAAAATTATCTACTATTAGGCAGAACTAATGACATTGAGAATCCATTTTGCAACTATGATAATGAAAAAATCTACTTTGCAACTATGATAATGAAAAATTTTGGAGATAGATTATTTTTTTCTATCTTTGCTTTTCACTTTGTTTTTCATCTACTAGCTAAAAAAACCTTTGTTTGATAAATAACTGCACGGATAGCCTTCTGACATAATCTTCTAGATTCATTAATGATAATTTCTGTTACACTATCATCCGTAAAATGTAATCATAAACATACCTTTTTGGTGACACACTTAAAGCAGAAAATATGATCTTATTCTGAATAGTGTGACACCTTTATCAGTTAAATAATGATGTCTTCTCCTGAGGAATACTTATATTTGTGCTTCTTACAAGAAGACTTCCTGTATAAATAAAAACTTTTCAACATGCAAACTGTATAACTTGCTTATCGCTGATGGCAGATTATGTGAATTTGTTCTGGGTGAAGATAAAAACAAAACGAAAAATTAGTTATTTAGTTATTCATTTATCTGTTTTCATCTATGCCTTGATTCCCAGTGATAAGAAGAGACTGTTTTGCATCCATGCTGGGGGAATCTGCAATGCCAAGGTTTAGAGGCTGAGCAGGTAGATAAAAAAGGGTCAGGCACTGTACTAAATGAACATCAGAAAATAAACTAAAAATAACCAGTTGAGAAACACAACAGTATGGAGAAGGGAAAGTAAAGGGAAATAAGGAGACTATATTAAGCTAACACAAAGAGCAGCAGGATTGGAATAGAACCTCTGCCTTGTTGCACTACTGAAAGAGTGTATGTTACATCTACAAATTCCTTACCACCAGTAGTGAAACGAATGATTTAAGATTCGATCAATCAACTTTTTGTGTTTTTTTTTCTTATAACATGAAAAAATATGCATGCAGTGTTAAATTCTACTAACAAACCTGACAAACGTGCCCAAGCTAGTGCTACTTCTCACAAGTACTTATATGATCAGGATGATTTGCAAGATGTGTGACACTTTAAATAAACTGAAATCAGGTTTAATGCTATAGTGCTCTGAGCTCTATGTTGCTGTGGCTAACTTTCTGATTTAATTTCTTCATGCTCTCTTCGGAAGACATAAAAACCAGTTAAATCTGCTCCTCTTCTTCTGTATCTTATATCCTCTACAATTTGAATGTGCACTCCAAGTGCCTGCCTAAATCATGCTGTTAGGACACTCCATAACTTAAATTGCTGGAACTGTGATTATTTTTAAAGCTTTCAAGGATTTGGTAATGGGGTGAGTTCACAACCAACTGCATAATAATAGAGAATGTTAAAAGTAGTAGAAACTGAAGACACCTTTAGAAAGAAAAGATATATATTTATTCCTGAATATTTTCTCAACTTCGCAAGTGTGTTTGCTTCCTTCAGTGCAGTCCACATTGCCAGCACAATGTCTTTACTAAAAAGTGGTTGGAAGGACATTTATCAAACTGCATCCACTAGCTGCCTTCAACTTCCTGAACATTAGTAGTATTCAGAGCATTACCAAAGGAAATTATCCTTTGAATTGATGTTTAAAGATGAAACAATATTTTGTGCAGTTTATCAGTTGTTTATCTGATATTATTTTTTAAAGGATAGTAAGGTCTACATATACCTTTTTAAAATTTTCCTGAAAGACTTAGAAAACTGTTTTTTATATCTGACTTATATGATTTGCATGATTGAAAAATACTGAAATGAAGTTTGTAAGACTGTCACCACCTTAGATAACAGATACACCCATTTTTTACATATTTAATATAGAAGAGACAGAGAAAAGTCATTATGAATACAATGTGGTCTTCCCAAGGAGTGGTCTGTATAAAGTCAATGGGAAGAACACATATCTCTGAGAAGAATAGACACCTGTGGTAGGTGTTTATTTTTCTTCAATCTAGTGTTTCGAGAATACATATGATATTTTAAGTGTCTGCATTCACTGACAATATGGGTCATCTAGTCTACTTTGGGAGACATATCCTAATGAATCAAAATACATAAAGCAGTGTTTTTATTTTAGAAGTTATGACAATAGATTTCCATCTGTGTTTGGAAAAAAAAGATTAGTGTAAATGAGAAGATTGTAGCTTTTTCCAGTTCAAACATGTATCTAACAATACCATCAAAACAATGTGCTCTTTTCCAGAAAAAGTCCACAGAGAGATTTCCCTTTTCCTCCTGTTAAAGTGAAGTCACTGCTGGGTTAGGAATGAAAGGATTATAAAGCATCCCAGAGAGTCTGACTCTCACTTGAAGTGGAGGATGTTCATCTAATTCCAGCAGTGTTTTGGCACTTTGTGTTAGGCTGTCACAGAAATGGTCTGATGCTTCCCAACTGACTGTGGTAATCATCAGGCTGATGTTAATCCTCAATTACTTGGTCACCTCTCAACTGATGATGGCCCTTGATTGATGTTTGTGTCTGTAACACCTCCTTGGCACATGTCATACCTAGACTGATTATCTCCCACACAAGTGCTAGGGTCTCCAGCTAGTCATTCTTCCACAGAGTTAAATCATAAGCTTTTGGGTGGCAATGGAGTGCTGGATAGGAAACTTGTTCTTGTATGGCTGCAATGGGTACTTCAGCACAGGATCAGGTGCCTTGGGACTTTGCAGACCAATCAGGGACACTCTCAACAAATTTGGGAACCTATAGGATAGACAGAAAATGGGCAACTTGAATTTCAATATTAGGATTGAGGGATTTTTCATTTCAGAATTCCAAGTTTCTGGTATATCTTTTTCCTTCCTGACACCTTTTTTTTCTCATATATAAAATAAAAAGAATGATACTGACCTCCTTTTAAAAATACTTCAAAAATCCACTGAAGAAAAAAATGCAATTAAAAATACATGTGGTAATGACACTTCAGATTGTTTTTACAGTAATGTACTTCAGATCAAAATATATATTAATCGTTGAAGTGAAAACATATGAAGACTTGTATACTCAGGAAGATGCACTTGTCAATTGTACATTGATTTATGGCATCTGATAAGAACCAAAATGGAAGACTGAGTAAGTATCCTGTGAAAAAAAAAATAAAAAAGAAAAACATAGTGTGCAGCACAATAGAACTAGAAACAGAAAATGCAAGGCAAATATTGCAATGGTTTCTAATACGGATATCTACTCAGCCTTCATCCATGTTGTCTAAAAATGGGTTACATAGCATAAAATATTTATTTTCCTAATCAGTTTGCATTAATATAATATGGTTTCAAGCAAGTTCACCCTGTGGCAATATCCACCATGCTCAACTCTACATGATCCTCTCAGTATAATCAAATGATCATATTTCTGCAGAAGAATATACTATGTATGAAACAAAAAAAAAAAAAAGGAGGAAAGAATAATAGAAACAAGAATTTGTGTGGAAATTAAATGAACATGACCTCACAATTGTGGTTAAAGCCTTTCATTTATCAAGATTCTCCAGCTCCACAGTTACTTCCTTCTTTCTTTACACTCAAAAATAAACAAAGATATTAAAACAGAAGCATGAAGATTTGCTTCCCAGAGGTAGTTTTCACCATCATCCAGCTAGTCAGACATCATAGCCTATTCAGAAGGCATGTTCAGTCTGAAATGATGACAAGTCTTTATATTCATAAACACACAGAATCATAGAATGTCAGGCCTAGAAGGGACCTTAAAAGATCATCTGGTCCAGCCCCCCTGCCAGAGCAGATCACACTGGAATGCATCCAGATGGTTCTTGAATATCTTCCGAGAGAGAGACTCCACAACCTCCCTGGGCAGCTGGTTCCAGTGCTGTGTCACCCTCAAAGTGAAAAAAATCTTCCTCAGGTTCACATAGAACCTCCTCTGCCTCAACTTTCACTCATTGCCCTTGTCCTGTTACTGGGCATCACTGAGGAGAGCCTGGCTCCATTCCCCTGGCACTTATTCCTTACATATTTATAAACATGAATGAGGTCACCCCTTAGTCTCCTCCTCTCCAAGCTAAACAGCCCCAGCTCCCACAGTCTCTCCTCATAAGGAAGATGTTCAACTTCCTTAATAATTTTTGTGGCTGTGCTCTGGACTGTCTCAAGCATCTCCCTGTCCTTCTTGAGCTGGGGTGCCCAGAACTGGACACAATATTCCAGATGAGGCCTCAACAGAAAGGACTAGAGTGAAAGGAGAAGCTCCCTCTACCTACTTACCACATCCCTTCTAATACACCCCAGAATGGCATTGGCCTTCCTGGCCAAAGGAGCACACTGCTGGCTCATGGCCATCCTTCTGTCCAGCAGGACTCTCGAGTCCTTCTCCCCTTCACTGCTCTCCAGCAGGTCAGTCCCCAGCCTATACCGATACATGGGTTGTTCTTTCTCAGGTGCCAATACATGGGTTGTTCTTTCCCAGGTGCATGATTCTACACTTGTCCCTGTTGAACTTCATTAAATTTCTCCCTGCTCAACTCTCCAGCCTAAGTGTCTCTGAATGGCAGCACAACTCTCTGGTGTGTCAGCCACTCCACCCAGAATGGCATCATCAGCAACAAGTCAGCAACCCACCAATATGAAGGGACGTCCACAAGCTCCCTGCAGTATGCCCATGTCATTTTCCAGGGGCTCATGTTCAGCTATCTGCCCAGTACCACACCAAAGCTTTCCCACACTTGCAGTTCTCCAACCACTCTGTCCTCATCCTGGACAGTTGCAGAGACCTTGCCCTGGCCAGAGCACTACTTGGTATTTGCATTTCCTGACTTTCATGGGGTGCCTAGCAACCCATTTCGGCAGGTCACCCTAGCCCCTCCCTGAGGTCTGCTGAGTTGCATAGTGACAGATTATTATGTCTATGAACATCGTAGGTGTAACAACTCCCAGTGTGAAGCTACAAATTAATTCCAAAAGCAAAAGGTTATGAATAAACATCAGGAGTAGACACAATGCAGTCAAGCTCTTTATTGTAATAGTTTTGATTGTAAAAGGCACTGAGGAATACAGAGAATTGCTGTGTATAAGCTCAGAAACCTTGAAATAATTGCAAGGTTAGAGAGTAGCACACTCCCCTATCATTTCCACAGATCTGATTAAACAGCCTCTTAAAAAGGAAAAACAGGAAGAAAAGGAAAATCAAAGTCTAATGTACTCTATTTTAAAGAAAATTACTTTGGCCTCCCACAGGAAAATAATAATTAAGGCAACAAAAAGAGAAAAAATCTGAAGATAGGCAGCATCTTTTTCACATGTCTAGAGAATAGCATCAGAAACTTTAATCTCTTTTGTCCTTTGTGGTGCATGCTTTGAAAGAAAGAGATGGAAAGTCTCTTAAATCTTGGAACCTGGCAAAGAATATGATAATTTGCTTTTAACCCCAAAGACACCCACCCATATCCAAACACTGTGTTAATAACTACAGATCAGTGAGCAGTAGAAGGGAAAAAGATATTTATGAAAGCTCCCTGGTTTGAAGCTTTTGTCAAAATTAAATCTGTTAATCAGTAGAGTTGTTAGAGAAACAAAATGTTCACACAGATGTAGAAAAACAAGTGGGGGAGAGAAAGGTGAGCTCTGCATGGAAATGTGAAAATGAAGTCAAGGAAAGAGTGAGATAATTTGTTTTATCCATAACCTTTTGTTTAAGTGTTTCATTTCAATTTTGACCTTTAAAATTTTGTTTAGCACGTATTTTGTTTTCTGAGTAACTAAGTAATGCATTAAGTAGTTTACTGAATGGTTTTGCAACTCATTCTCTGTTTTAACTGATGTAGAATGTACACAAGAATTTTCACAGAGGGTTAGATAAACTTCCTTGCCTTGTATTAAAAACATATTTAAATAAAAAATTGTAGGAATTCCTTTGTTAGCCTTTGCTCAGAATACTGAGTCTGATGCACAAGGATGTTTTGTGTTTACTGGAACGAAAGCTATGGGTACAGACAGATATTGCTGAAGGTCTAAAGAGATGAAACTTGGCAGATGTTTTTGTTAGAGATAACGAGTGTCTAGGAACCAAGTAAATAGAATGTAAGCTTTGCTCGAATACACGTTTGATTCTCAGCAAGCTATTATTAGCCAATAGCTTGATATACAGAGCTGCACTAACCAATTACTATTTGACACAATGTAAAAGGCTTTGGATTTTAGAGTATATAAGTTGATGTTTTGCACTCAATAAACGGACACCTTACTTGTATCAAGTACAACCCCATCTCTCCATCACTCTTAAAAATTCAGCAGAATTTTTGACCCTTAGTTTGCTTGTGTACAGTCATCCTTATTTCCAAACTACTCAGATGTGTGAAGATCAGATGAGCATCTGTATGGTACTGAAAATTTACATTGACATAACCTGCAGTGAAGGATTATGGCAGTTTTACCAGGGGTTGTATTTTTACTTATTTTAAATAGTTTTACATGACTTGACTTACAACTATGAATTATAGAATTAGTCTGTGGACTAAGAAAAGCATTAGAAGTATAATGCAATAGATTTTTATGTTGAAACATTTATAATGTCACATTTGATGGAAAGAGTGAAGAGCAGCCTGGAAAGGAAGTGTTTCCCTGTGTGTCCTTATACCTAGAGAAAAAATGTAATTTAAACATACACTAAAATAAGGGTATCTATAGAAGCAAACAGTTTGAATTGATGACACCAGTTTCTTTCACAGTGTTATGCATTGGTACATTTGTATTCTGCTTTGATGTTATTACAGCAATGATATATTATATGCTACTGTACAGTATCAGTAGATAATGCAATAGCATTTCCGTGGATTACTACAAGTCATAATTCCTGACTACTATAAGCAGGAAAGGTCACTGCTATGGGATGCCACAGCCCACTGAATAAAATAGAAGGCCATATTGTGCTGTCATAACTACCTGATTTGACAAAGGGGAGTAACAATTTATTGAGTAGATGAACAATTTTTTTTAAAGTTCACTACTACAAAGGCAAATTTAATGCCAGGTATTTTCTTATGTAAGCCAGATAAACACATTTGTAAAGGATTGCATTAGGAGAAAAGTAGCATTGGGCCGCTCTTATGCTGTATGGGAGACGGGACTGCCACACCACTGTGCTGCAAGAAGTCAGCAGCACAATGCAAATAAAATTTTAGCCATAAAATCATTATGGAAACTGTGCAATCCACATCTGGCCATATGAAACCACTTGAGATTGCTAAATGCTAAGATCTGTGCAAGCAGACTTGGGCTGTGCATATGTAAACTACATGACAGGCAGGTAGAGAAGGGTATTATCAGACCAGTTGTCAGTATGTAAATAATCTTCATGACTATGGAATACTGCTTACTGAAGAGTGAAATTATATTATATTGATCATCACAAAATATTTTACTCCTAAATTATTATTCACCACATATTGACATTTAAAGAAAAATAATGCTGTGGGTTGACTTGTGCAAAACTGATATATATATTTTCTGGTTTTAAATTTCTTTAGATTTCTTCATATGACTCAGTATAACTAAAACAATAATTGCTTTTACCTTGAACTTAGATATATGTCCTAGTAAAACAAAGACACTCATGAGACTTCTACATCATGTTATTTGCATAGACAAAGGCAGCTTCATATCTCGTTTTCATAGAAGTTACGTGTGAAAATTCTAATCAATTCATATGTAATCATGCAATCACAGAGATTAAGTGTCTGAAAAGCTTTTTACTTCGAGCTTTTTCTTTTCACTTCTCCTGGGGGCTGTTAGTGCAGAAACGACACTAGTTCATAGCTTGACATATTAACTTAAACCAGCCATCAATTTACATTTGCATTACTAATTTCAGGCTCTCACTGCACTAGCTGAGGGCAAGAAAATGCTACCTGATGAAAGAGTGGAGCAAATAGCTAGGGCCTAAAAGCTCAGCAATCACTGTAGCTAAATCCAGCAAAAACTATGAGGCACAGCCCTGGGGAGAATGGAGGCAAGGCAGAAGAGAAGGACACTGGTAAGCCAGATGAGAATGTCCATACTCAGTCATAAAAGCCCTGGTGGCACAGCAGTGACAACTTTTAGGTTAAATGTACACTGAAAGGAGTTTGGCACCATAAGCAAGAGGTATATTTATTTTGTTCCAAGAGATTAAAATCTTCTTATATTTCTATGCTGGGGTGAAATTAACCTCAAAATAAAATCACCAGACTATCTCAGAAGGTTTGAAAGCAAAATTAAGCTATACTTACAAATAAGCTAAAAATATAAAAGCATACAACATAATGCATATGTACAAAATATATTTACATTTATTTACAATTAAAAATTAACATGAAGGACCCCATCAAATTGTTCTGCCACCCCTCTGAACAAGGGAACAGGTGAATAGCTTTACCCCCCAAGAGAAATCAGAAAAGCCCCACTGCTGCTATCTACTTAGCCATATGTCTCAGCCGAGGTCAGTGCAGCCACGCAAAAACATCTTCCAGCAACAGCAAGAGCAAAGAAGAGAACAGGAAAAAAGAACAGTGCAGCATACTACATACTAATTAATAATCCAATAGAATGATATAGACCTATCTATTATTTTTCTTTTATATCAAATACCCAATTTTACTTACTTTTTGCTACTTTTTTTCTATTCAGCATCTCTGGAATTTTCCTATTTCTTGTTCATAATTTAGAACCAGCCTATAGGGTTAGTTTTAAACTATCACAACTTCATCAATTTCTCTTTGCAGAGAACTTGATTATAACATTTCAAAGTTTGGTTTAATTGTTTAGGTCAAATAAGAATGACAGTTTAGACTGCAGCTTAATCTGCATCTGTACAGAAAGCCAGTTCATTCCAAACTTTATTGAAGATGATTATGCTATAGTGCACTGTGGTAAATGCAATAAGAAAATCTTGATTGATCTACTTAAATCATCTTGCTGGGAAGATCTATAGATAAGGACACCATTCCTGACAAGCAGAAATTGTCAAGAAAGGATGTAACCTAGTCTTCATATCATGTTAGACAAGATGGTAGACTGAAAAAAAGAAAGGACTGTATATATGAACACAGAAGATCACAAGATCACAGGACGTCAGGGGTTGGACAGGACCCAAAGAGATCGAGTCCAACCCCCCTGCCAGAGCAGAACCATACAATCCAACTCAGGCCACAGCAGGACACACCCAGACAGGCCTTGAAAGTTTCCAGAGAAGGAGCCTCTCTGGGCATCCTCTTTCCTTGCCCTGGGACCCTTATGTTGAGGATAGTTATTCACTTTCCCCCTTGTGTTGAGGATAAAGTTATTCACTTTCAGATCACTATGCCACTATACACAATCTAAAGGTAAGTGTTGCAGACAAAAATCTTTGAGCTCAGAGTTAACACCTCAGTTAATGACACTTAAGTCTCTCAAGTAGCTTAGCTAGCATAGTGATGTAGACTGTATGTCTCCAGACTTGCAAACAGTTGTGCAGCTCTCAGAACCAAGTTGAGGCCAGGTCTAGCCTGAATGCAACCTCTTAATTGCAATACAGAATTAACTAGGTCACATAATCCTTCCACAATTAGGAGCTTGAAAGGAGTGTGGTTTTTTTCTACTCTTCCATGTTTCTCAACAATGTTATATGCCTCTGTTTGTTGTCTTTGGTCCATTTTCTTTTCCATATATTTTTTAAAATTATTATTAAACTATAATATTACATATTAGATGCATTTGGTTGTCAATGTTGACTATTTGTATTTTTTTATTTATGTCATCTATCTGTGGGATGAAGGCTGGAAAGTATCTCTAGGTAGGTAATGATATAGCTCTCTTCAACATAGCTTAATTTCTCTCATCAGTATCATGTCATTAGATTACATTAAATCAATAGACAACTCAGTCAGTCTCAATGTGTTTGATAACTACACTACATCTTATAGCAAGCAACCAAGTCCAGCAATGCATTTTTATACCAGGAAATTAGAAAAAAAAAAAATGTTACAAATGTGGGGGTTTTTGAATCAGTTTAGATTCAACTTTTAGAGAGTACTAAGCTTTGTTGACACCAGTAGGTCTTCACAACTTTTAAGCATAACTGGAGGATAAATCAAATCAAGAACAACAATGGAATACTATACTTATGATTATTAGATAATATTGGTTGGCAGAAAAGGCAGCCATTTACATGCTAATAGCTTTGATGTTGTACTCACTCTTAGGATGTAATGGACTATATATATTAAGGTCATATACCTAAATGCAGCCTCTTAAATCTGTTTATATCAGTTTATAGCTTCCTGACAGCTATCTTCCCTTTCCTTTCATGATTTCTACAGTTTTCTCACATATTTCGTATCTTTCATTATTCTCTGTGTGTCAGTGTCTTAACGACACAAACTAACTATGGCCTCAAATCCTCAGAGATCTACACATCACTTGAAACAAATTGTTTGCCTTGCTGTATGTGCTGGTTTGAGCTAATTGGAGAATTTGAGTGAGAAATTAGACTATTGGCTGAGAGAGGAACACCTGTTATGTCACTTCACCTAGACCTTTACTGAGAAAGAAAAAAAAAGTGTTTTTAAGGATTGTACCCAAAACATTGGATATCAGACAGTTTCTGACTGCTCTGGCTGTGGCTGCTCTTTGCATGGT
>VWZI01011087.1:180854-219007 GCA_013396835.1 Psilopogon haemacephalus | reverse complement strand
TGAGAGTTTTGAATATAAAAAATAATTTTAAAATATTAATTTTGAAAATATAATCTCACATTAATTAATTGTCCCTCCATTACAGCTGTCTATATCCTTTGAAACTAAAGGAAATATTTGTATTTTTAAAATACCTTAAATAGCCTTGCTGCTCTAAAGGAGTAAAGAACATGTAACATCCTGTAACATATTCTTTAAAAAGTAGTGAATACTGTTTCAAATGTATGTTTCTACTAAAAGAAGTATTGCAAGAAAAATGGAATTTCAAAGCTGAGTACATTTCCTTTAGTTATCATTAAAAATATTGTTAGTAGCCACATAAGACAAAATATTTCAAAACAGCCAAACTTATTCAGAGAACAGAAGTCTCTAGGGAAATATGGTATTAATCAGGGAACACCATATTATGGTCTGTAAGTAGAAACATAGGCTATAAAACAGTTATTTTACTGTGTTCAGAGCTCATAAACTCTTAACAAATCAAATTCAAGGCAATGCAAGTTAAAATAAATTGTGCACTAAAGGAAAAGCCAGGAGAGTGTTCATATATGTAAAAGATGTCTTCCAATGACTTTTTCACCTTCTCAAAACTCAGACAAGTGATTTTAAATAATGGAAACAAAGGTCTAAACTAGATTGTGTAATAGTGAGGACTGTGAAGGTGCTGAAGCAATTTGTAAGGAGGCTGTGGCAACTCCCTCAGCTCTATTTCCTAAAAGCATGTTGTAACAGAAGTGACACAGCTATCTATGTTTAACCCAACCTCTGCAAAGGAAGAGTAGAAAATCCCTTAAAATTTCTCTCAGTCTCAGTTTCTGTTATTTCTGTGATTCTTTTATCCAAGTTATTAGTCAGGTAATAAAATTGTGAAGGGATTAACTTGGACTCTTGAATCTGATATACAGTTTTTATGAAGACAGAAATGTAGTGCTATGTTCTAGACAGTAAATGAATATTCTTTTAGAATTATGCTTTAAAATTCACAGTATTTTTCATTTGATGGACAATAGCAGGTGGGCAATAAATATAATGGGCAATAAGTTATCCATTGTACAGCATCCTACCCTTGTGGACAAGAGGGCCAATGGTATCCATTAAGAAGAATGTAGCCAGCAGGTCAAGGGAGATTCTCCTATTTCCCTACCTTGCCCTGATGAGACCATATCTAGAGTATATTGTCCAGTTCTGGCCTCTCCACTTCAAGAGGGACTGACATATACTTCAGAGTGCCCAACAGGTATATATAAGGATGATTAAGGGACTATAATATTTATCTTATCAGGAAAGGCTTAAAGCTCTGAGGCTGTTAAGTCTGGAAAAGAGGAGACTGAGAGGAAATCTTATTAATGTTTATAAATATCTTGGGGATGGGTGTCAAGATAAATGTGTTAGTCTCTTTTCAACAGTGTCCTGTGATAGGACAAGAGGCAGTGGATATAACCTGGAACACAGGAAGTTCCTTCTCAATGTCAGGAATAACTTCTTTATTGTAAGAGTGATGGAGTACTAGAACAGGCTTCCCATACAGATTGTTTAATCTCCTTCTCTGGACACTTTCAAAACTTGTCTGGATATGTTCCTGTGTGACCTGCCCTAGGTGATCCTACTTCGTCAGGGAGGTAGGATTCAATGATTTCCAGAGGTCACTTCCGACCCCTACTAAGATTCTATTATTTAAATTTATAAAAAATAAAACTAATGTTTTATCTTCGAATTTTCTATTGTACCCATATGTGTTGGTTTGAACTAATTGGAGGATTTGAATGAGCAATTAGACCATAGGCTGAGAGAGGAAAACATAGATGGTGCTACTTCCCTCATGGCTTTACTGAGAAAAAAATTTAAAAATTGTTTAAGAGCTGTAACCAAAATATAGGTAAGTCAGATGGTCAGAATGCTTCAGATTGCTTTGGGCTATGGCTCTTGCATGGTTCTTTCTCCCTGCCTTTTGTAGCTGATTCTGAATAATTCCACTAACTTCTTTTCCTACTGCTAACCTCCTGGCCGATCTACCTTCACCTATCTGCTGCATAAACAAGTGGTTTATAAGATAAGATTGGGGAAGGGGGGAAGGTAGTAGGCATGGTTAGAAACCTCTCTTATGGATTTTGATCTCTGGGAGGGGTGTGGTGTTTCTGTATTACCTTTTTGCTGTATATATATCTGTAAATATCTGTTATACATTGTAAATATCTGCTTGTATATTGTGCATAGCTGTAAATATAAAGCTTCATTTTTTTAACTTCCATCCAACTGAGTCACAACCTGGGTTATTTCCAATTTTTTGAGGGGAGGGGAACAGCTAACTGCTAAACCACCACACCATAGTTACTACATTACTACTCTCTCCGATGACTGAGGCTAGGGCAAAATTGCCAAAATACATTCTTTAATTGCATGCCAATCTATTTACACATAATATAATATCAGTATTATGCACTAACAACAAAACCAATAAATGCAGTTTCATGGAGCCAGCTTGTGATAGTAAAAAAATTTGAATTTCATACCCATCCAGCCAAATGCTACCAAAAATAGTTTTCTTTTTTTCTATTTATTTTATAAATATCCCTGAATATTTCATGTTGCTTAGTGAGGATGAGGCAAATTATAAGTTCATTGTAAGAATTATAATGGATATCAGTTACATTTATATTGTTTTGTATTTTCACTATTCCAGTCATCCTGTCAACAGGTTGATGTCAGTCTGTTTCATTCTCACAACAGCTTGCCAGAAACATTCTCTGTCAGAATACTTATATCTCATCATATCCACAATTTGACAGTGGTGTTTTTCCTAGTGTTCAAGAGTTATGTCCAGTGGGTCTATCCTACTTTCTAGTGACACTAACCCATGTGGAAAAGTTAAGAATTTGCTACCGGTCAAAATATGGGGGGGAAAAAGAACTCTTAATTTTTAATCTCTTAAATATTTAAAGATTCCAATTTAGGCTTAAGAGATGCTACAGTATTTTTAAGTAAACTATTCCTAGCTATAAGTTAACAGTTTATACGGGAATTTTATGTGTGATAACTGAGATGCCATATATTTGATCAGTATTCTGCCAGCCAAAGAGTGCATGTGCTCTTGATCAGAGTTGATTGATCATCTATCTTAGAGTGAAGTAACCAAACTAATTTTCTTTGTTTAAATCCTGTTTATCAATCTCTTAGCAAAATATAATAGGTTTATTTAATACTAATATATTCATCTACACAGTCAGTATCAACTGCTCATCACTGTTTTACATTTCATTTCAGCATGTGCATAACTGAAGCTGGAGAATAATCATCCAATTCAGTAAAACATAAATATTAATTTGATTCTAAGTTCACTGAGACACTAAAACTTCTTTGAATGTCAAAAGGTATTTAAATGTTACACGGTGATAGGGCCCAGGACTTTTAACAAGAGCAATTTACTCAGTGTGTGAGAGATAAAAATAAGAAGCTTGTTACTAACCATCTAATCTTAATTACTATAAATCTCCAAACTCCCAAGTTTATGAGGAACAAGCTAATTTTGGATTAAGAATGAAATTATTTGTAGGAGATCAAAAGTAGGTTGTTTCTTTGGATGAGAATAGATAAGATGGTATGCTTGCAATGGGTTATTATTGTTTAACTGAAAAAAACCCAGCCAAAACCCAAGGATCAAAATAAGACACAATTCTTTTGTGATTTGACAAAAAAAGATTGTGGTTATAGAACTCACCAAAAAAAAAAAAGTATGTAGTTACTTTATCAGTGCAGATCATTAGGGAAAATGATGACATTTTTTATGGGTATGCTAGAGGTTGCTCCTGTAAAACTGAGGGCTTCCATAGCAATGATGTGTTGAAGAACTGAATTTGAGAGAAAATCAAATATTTGGCGCAATCATTTTATATTATTAATCTAGCATTATTGGAAGACAGGAAGGAATTTTGAACCTTTAATAAAAGAAATTGACCAAGTATTAAAATAATTCATAAAACAAAACTGTCTGTTAGGCCAGCTCATGTGTCTATATTTTACAGCTATTCATCAGATCCATCCATGTTCCTGTACGGGCAGCTTAAACCACTTACCTTCACAAGTCAATGAAAAAATCATGTTACTACCACTTATGTACTTTAAACGCATACGCAAAAAACACTGGGCCTCACTTGTCATTTTTCAGTTTGTCCTGTCACAGAATCATAGAATCAACCAGAGACCTCCAAGATCATCCAGTCCAACCTATCACCCAGCTCATCACTCTTCCCTGTTTATCATGCTGTATTTAATAATTCGAAGTAAAATACAGGCCAACTCAAAATGGGCAAACTTTCATACATTTTTACCTGCTCCATATATGTTTATACAGGTAAGCCTGCTTTATACATTTTGAAAATAAATACTGAGACATTCAGTCACATAGCATTACTGCATAAAAAGTGTAATGCACTTTGCAGAAAGTTAAAAGCAAAACCTTGTAATGAAAAAGCATTTATCTTCTCTTGCTAAGATTCACCTTGTTCTTAGATCCTACTTTTAAAATTAATTTGAGAACTCAGCTTACACTTTTCTGGAGTTTGGAATTATATGCAAAGTTGTTTCAGGAAGTCTTCACAAATATTTTTTTCTGTATGTGCAAAAACTTTATTGAAGAAAAAAGACATGCAAATATCAGCAATAATAATAGCAATAATAATATTGATCTCAATCTAATATCTAACTCAGATCAAACAGGAACACTAAAGTCTTCTTTCAAGAGTAGGAAAAAAGTATTTTTACCATAAGCAGTTGTAATGGAGGGGTAATTAATGATTGAAATATGGTATTTTTTTATTAATATTGTTTATTAATTTTGATATTCAGGACACACTCCCTCCTCCCACACCCACCTCCTCACCCCCCCACCAGTAAGTTTTAAACAATATTTATTGGGTTCTTTACAATGGTCACAAAAAAAAACCACATAAAAGAATAACTAGATCTAGAACAAATAACTAGCAATAATACAACATTAAACTCAGTTGAACTGGAAGAGAAGGTTCTTGTGGTCAATTATACCACTTTCCCACTAGATAGACTCCTTTCTGCTTATGGCAGAAGGCAACTGGTGAATTACAAGAGACTTTAAGTATTTACTCAGAAATATTAATCTCCTAACTTCCTGCAACTAACTACAGCTTCAAACAGTACCCAAACACCTAGAGCAAGTTCTGTCAGTGTCTTGTCAGATGATGAGGCTTCTGGTTCTTCCCAGGCTTCACAGAGTGCTGGGGAAAAGAAGCAGATTATCTCTGACCTGGTCCTGATCCCTCTGGACAATCAGTGTGTCTCTTCCAGGGCTCCTTGTCTTGGCAGGAGGCTTGCAGGTGTAGACAAGATGTCTTGGCAAATATGCAGTCTTGGCACAGATGTCACGCTGGCTAAGCAGGCCTATTGTGTGAAGGCATTTATGTCTATTCCTGGTGAACTCAAAGCAGGAAGTTTCCAGACAGATAAGCCCAAAGTATTAGGGCTGGTTATTATGCAGCAGGGCTGGTTTACAGCTTAGCAAAGTATAATGCTGTAGAGCATGGCAGGATGTACACTGAGACAGTGACCTAATGGGCCTTTGGACACCAAATAGCCAATCAGAATGGTAGTTAGCCAAGTTTGATCATAATAGGTGAAGTCAGAGCTTGAATTTACCTTTTAGGGCAGAACATAAACAAGCATATAAATATGTGAGAGTACCCTGTAAACAAGTTTGGACAGACATGGAGGCATCAGGCTCCTTTGTCTTCCTTTCCCATGGTTGCTTCTCCCAACAACAGAAGGAGGGAGAGCAGAAAACATGTCAAACTAAGGAACATTTGGAAATAATTGAGTGCCACAAATATTTTACTATTATTGTCCTTTCAAGTCATGCCACAGGGCTTTCTCATCTGTGCCTTCACAAAACACTGTAACCCAGACCACTTGATAACATCCACTTAGAAATATTTTTGGGCATATGTTTTAAGTACAGTTGGAAAACCATGTGGCAATGACTGTTACTTTCAGGTGACAATCAACTAATGTCTTTGCCAAATGACATCATACAGCATTGCTAATAAAATGATGTTTCCCTAATTAAGCAATTGGACTGGATTTAGGGATGAGAAAACTGCTGAGTTCCTGTTATGTATGACAATAGCACTCAAAGCAAATTAAAGTTCAAGGACAGATTATTTATGGCTCGATTAACTAAAACTTGAATAAACTAATAATGGAGACAGTTCAAACAGTAGTAATTGAAAGTTATAGCACTGAATGCAGAGCCTACATCAAAATAACTTTTTTTTTTTTTAAAGTGGTATTTTAATATTGCAATATTTCAAATTTAACTGCAGTGCTGAGTTCTATCATTTAGACATCCTAATACAAATAAGTAAATTTTTGTAACAGTTTCTAAAGCATTTAGATAATCTACTATCAATATGAAGATATTTTTAGTAACAATTTTAAAAGCAAAGTGTAGGCACACTATACAGTGCTACTCTACATGTAATTTTTCATCATTTTATGATGTTTCTTTTCTCATTATTCTATATTATATTATTCTATATGATAATATGGCAAAGGGAAAAAAAATATGCATAGTTTGTTCTTAACAGTGATGCTATTTTCTGAGTTCTGTTAAAGGCAATGAAACTTTGAAATCCAGATTGCCACAGGCAGATTTGAACAAACCGTGTATTGAATGTTTGGTTTAAAAAAAAATTGCTTTCATTCTGCAATAGCACAAGTGCTGTGTTCACCACATGCCACACAATGAAGATGCATTTTTAAAATTAACCTCCTTTGCAAAACTGACACAGCATTTCTGCAATTATGATGATTTTAAAAAATATTTCAGAGTACTCTAATAAAACGATCAGTGTTCTTACTAACCTACTTCACTTTCCATTATATTATGTTTAATCTACTAGATGCTTCAGGCCAACTGTATTAAAAGGACTGAGAAAAATAATACTGCTATGCAGTTAGAGATAGTGTTCGTGGGAACAATTAAATGTTAGCTTATGCCTCAGCTGCATTGTTCTTGAATAGCTCATTCTGATCAGCTGTTCAATGCTCAGCTTCCCTAATTGTGAATTATCGTATGACAGGATATGCATCAGAGCAATACCTAAATGATCTCTTTACAGGCCTCTTTTATCAAGTAGTAACATAAACACTTTCTTCTAGGAGTTGGGGGTTTTTTCCTCACTAGACCTCAATTTAATTGATAGCTTTACCCATGAGAGTTTTAACTTGGAGAATTTTTTTGCAAAGCCATCTGTAGCACGATGATACTCTATTGTGCCTCTTCATTACACACTGATAACAATTATGAGTTACTGTATTTACTACTGCCTGCATTTTTATTCTTATAAAATTGGCCAGAAAATACCTTACACAAGCCAAACCTGAAACACACCAATAGTCACTGGTGGTCTAGGTGTGCTGGGAAATTCTGTTTCTTATTAAGAATGTGTTTCTCAATTTACATGAAATTTGGCAAAATTTCTTTACTTTGTTTCTTATGACTTAGGTCCTATTTGAGTTAGAATAATAATAGAATTGTAAAATCATTTTCAGTTTCTGGAAGATGAATCAAGGGAAATGAACTTTGAGCACTCAGGAGAAGAAATAAAAACAAACAAGTCAGCAAAATTTGCAGTTAAAAAATGTACTTATTTAGCAGCAGAAATATCTCCTTCACAGGAAGCAAAAGAGTTCCTTGCAACATACTTCTTTATTTTCTTTTCCATTACCAAAAAAAGAGAAACCAAAACAAAGCACAGCTCAGATAACTTGTCTCTTGTTTGGCGTGTTCTGTACTTTGGAACTTTGTTTTCTGACAGAGCACAGCATCTCACTTGTAAAGGAAAACTATGTTTTCCAAAATAAGCTTTATAGTTCTACATGAACAGCTAGATCTTAACCAACAAGAATAAAGATTCTAAGCAAAAGATACGTTCCTGATGGCAAACAGAACCGAACAATTTAGCTGATGTTTATTCAAATCTTAATTACACATTTTGAAAAAGCATACTTATTTATGAAGCCATTAATGTAATGAAAGGGATAGGTATTTTTATTTATTTTCTGAGAAATACAAATATTATAACATAAATTATAAAACTCATACAAATTAATATGAAATTATGTAGCTTTTCTAATTGACATTAAAATACTTTATTTAATTATTTTCATTATCCTTCCACCCAACATACATACTCCACTTACACACCTTGAAGAAAATTGAAGGAGGATTTAAAATGTAAGAGTATGCTTTCCTTCTATTGAGCAGCTTTTCTGTCTAGGGATCCTGTGACTCTTTCCAGCAGACCAGTATGTTTAGAAGACTTAAGTAAATTTGCAAATAGTTTCAGAAAAATCAAGCACACAGTTTTTGTCACATTTAATGTGTGCTGGGATGGATAAAACTCATAGACAAAATTTCTGATATCAGAGGAATAATTTATATCCCTGTTAAACATTTCTCAGATTCACCATAACTCCTTCCATTCAGATTTTGAGGCTGTTCTGATAGGGAAGAATAGCTCCTTAAGAGAAAATATTTTGGGGCCTTTTAATGAGATTTCTGCATTCTGCTTCTGGTTTGTATTGAGGAAGGCCTTACTATCTCAAGCTGGTTTCTTGATCTTTTCAGTAAAATCAATCCCTGATTTAATTCTACTGACTTGAATTTAGGATTCAAATACAACATAGCCAGTTTTGTGGCATTTTTATTGCTGTTGTTGCAAATATATTTACTAACTTTCAGATAAACTTTACACTGTTGTCAGGCACAGCGCAGAGGGACCAAATGAACTGTCAAGCACAAATGCTAAGGAAAGCATCTTACTGAGTACCCTTCTTCCTACTTGAGCTGTTCTTATTTCTAGAATAAATGGAGAAGCATCTTGGTTTAGATTTCAAAACTCACACACAAATTCTCTTTAGTGACCTTGAAGGCCTAAGCAGATGTATTCCACTCGCAGCAAGTCTTATTTTCAATATTCGATATATGTGGGCAGTAAAAGAGTTGACTGTAAGCCAATAAGGGAAAGTTTAGGTATCTTAAAGTAACTTTTTCTTCAGAGTTTTAAAGGATTATATATATACCTTTGATCAAAATTTCTGCTTCATTCCTTGTTAAGTGTCTTACTCTGTACATAGCAGCAAAAATTTGTCAATGATTATATTAAACTATATATTAAATAAAATAAAAATTCACCCTAGAATATACTAGGAATCTTTTCCTGTAGGTTCAATCTTTAAGGAAAAAAACATCACGAGCAGGCAGAAAAAAAGACTGAATTTCAAGTTAATGCTTTAGAGGTGAGATCTAACAATAACTTAGAAGATAAGCAATTACTGATAGAGTGGTAGGGTCGAAAGTAATGCAAAAACAACTGCTCAGTGTGCTTCTCTACAGTTATTTTTCTCTCCTATAGAGAGAAAATGATATGAACAAATAATTCTGCCGGCATCTACTAATAGTTTAATTAGGGGAAACAAAAGAATGTCATGAGCACTTATCCATACACAGTAATTGCAGAAAAAAAATCAAGTTTTGTCCTGATAGTCTGTCTACCTTACGTGAGAGCCAGTCCTTCATTGTATACAGTATCGCTATGACCACAGCAAATAATGTCTGTATAATAAAAAGTCAATCTGCATCACACTTTCATTTTTCATCTCAAAAAATTTGTACAGAAGACATAATTTAAGAAGGCTTTAAATTCTTCTAGGGACAGAGTGCAACCTTGTTCTAATCCTGCTTTCAGATGCCTTTAATGAAGAGGGAGAAATCAGTCTATCAGTTTTTATACAAAACTTATAATGCTTAGACTGAATGCTGAGCAGAGAAAATCACCATTACTGCCACTTGGGGAGCTTAATTTTTAAGTCACAATTAAGTGACATTTTTTTAACCACTTGGACATTCCTAGGAGATTTTTATCTCAAAATATCAACTTTCTGTTTCGGATATAAAATTGGTAGGAATCTTGAGTATTTAAACTGATATTTGCAATTGATGGGTAATATATTTTCACTGTATAGCTTTTTTTTTAATAAATTTGTGGTTGTTCTACTCTTCAACAATATAAAGCCATAATAAATTAGAAAGCTGATTAAAATAAGGTAGGTTAGAAAGTGGTGTAATATAAAGAATTTTAATTTCTAGATATCCAGTCAAATTACTTCAATACTTATTATTTGTGGCCCTTTTATCATATACAAATTCCTTGTTTCTAATCTACAACAAAAACAAAACAAACTGAACATCAAAAAAACAAAACCAAAGGAAAAAACCCCACCACCCTTAAAGTCCAACCAAAAAGAAATCAACTGAACAGCACAGGTTTGTCAAAATGGGATGTACTTTAAAGGCTGGATTTGTTCTTCATCAGCCTAATGACTGCAGAAGATATTAACTCAGGATCATCAATCGTCAACCAAATGTATATGAGAACAGACATAACTGCTAGGAATAGAAATGAAATTTTTTCCTCTTAGTCTCTGATTCTTTCTCTCTCCATGAATCGCTTTCTAGAAACAGTTGTTCTGATATTATAGTACAGCTCACTTTCTCAAAGCTGAGTAATGTTGGCATGAAAACTATTAGCTTTCCTTAATTACTTTGATAGATAATAGGAAATTTATTTAATCAGAGGGTTCGTATCCCAAATGCTATCTTGGACAAATTGCTGTAACTGTATGGGCAGCTTTCCTTCTTGTTTGAGGCTGCTTTGGCTGTGGCTGCTAGCTGAATTGAGGTTTTACAGGCTGAATACCTTGATACTTCTTTGCATGATGGCAAAGACGGTTGTTTTGTGTTTGCAAATGTGTGAGTAAATACATCCCTCTCCTTGGCTGTGGAGAACAGCATGGGGGAGGTTGGCTACCTTTACATTTTGTAAGACATTAAATAAAAAAGCCTTTGAGTTTGGGTTTCTGGTGTTTTAAGTTATATTTACAGACTCAGGATTTTTTCATCAGCATTTCTTAGCTCCTTAAACATCTGCACCACACAGGTAGCCACTATTGAAGCATGATCTTCTTGATCATTTTCTGCCAGTTCCCCAAAGATAAATGTGCTGGTTTGAACTAATTGGAGGATGTGAATGAGAAATTAGACTATAGGCTGAGAACAGAAAACACTGATGATGTTACTTGCCTTGTAGCTTTACTGAGAAAGAAAAAAAAAAACAAAAAAACTGTTTAAGACCTGTAACCCAGACACAGATAAGTCAGACAGCTTGAGACTGCTTCAGATTGCTTTGGGCTGTGGCTGTTCCTGCATGGCTTTTTCTCCCTTCCTAGCTCAATCTGAATAATTTCACTAACTTCTTTCCTGCTGCTAATCCCCCTGGCCAATCTACCTTCACCTATCTGCTGCATAAACAGATGGTGACATAAGACTGGGGAAAGGGGGAAGGTGGTAGGGGTCGTTAGAAACAGCTCTTAAGGATCTTGATCTCCGGGAGGGGTGTGGTGTTTCTATATTACCTTTCTACTGTATATATCTGTAAATATGTTATACATTGTATATATCTGCTTGTATATTGTGCAAAGCTGTAAATTTAAAGCTTCATTTATTAACTTCCAGCCAACTGAGTCCTATCCTGGGTTATTTCAAAGTGTGGGGGGCAGGTAACTCCCAAACCACCACAATAAGTTTTGGCAGTCAGAAATTTTGAGCCAACCATTCTAGATCTAAGCCTGTTATCACATAACCCAATTTATTAAATATTTCCATCATGTGCACACTTTAGCTTCCAGTGCCAACTGTAATAGTATGGGCAGGATTTATTCCAAAATTAATATAGTTTATTTATTTTGCTATTCAGGAATATTGCCACAGACTATGATTTTTAAAAGTATGTCCTTTGCATGGTCATGAATGTATTACACAAAGGGGAAAACTGGGAGTCTAGAACACTTCAGAAATAACTAGCAATAATATAACAAACTTTAATTCAACTATTAGAAATTGGAAAGAGAATCTTGCAGTCAATATACCACTTGTCCACTAAAGGGACTGGAGGAGCTTCTTTCTGCTTAAGGCAAAAGGCACTTGGATTCAGATTGAGAGAGGCTTTAAGTTATTCACAAAGTATTATCTCCAGATTCCTGGGGCTAACTACAGTTTCCAGACAGTACCCAAACACTTGAAGTGGGTTCTGTCAGAGTCTTAATAGTTTTTGAAGCTTCTAGATCTTCCCACCCTCTAACAGGGTGCTGAGAAAGAGGTAGGCAGTCTCTAACCTGACCCTGATTCATCTTGGACTCCAGACTTGGCATGAGTTTGCAGAGGTGCAGGCAGGATGTCTTGCAGATATGCAGAGAGCACTATGTTGGTGGCATTGCTCGCCACATCGTAAGGCAGTTAATGCCTTCTCGTGGTAAACTTGAAGCACAGCAAGTTTCCATGTAGTCAAAGCTTTTACATCAAAGCTAAGCTGGTCTGAAGCACAGCAGAACACACTGAGGCAGAGAAGAGCACATTTTCAGAGCAGAGCACACTTTGTCAGTGCAGAGCATTGTGAGAACACGTGCTAAAGTTAATGCTAAGACTCTGTAAGCATAGGTAGAGTCTTCCTGTTTTCATGTTCCTGTTTTCCAAGTTCTGATTGTTTAGAATAGAATAGAATAGAATAGAATAGAATAGAATAGAATAGAATAGAATAGAATAGAATAGAATAGAATAGAATAGAATAGAACAGAGTAGAATAGCACAGAATAGAATAGAATAGTCCAACCTGTTACCCAGCCCTACCCAATGGCACTAAGTGCTCCATCCAGTCTTTTCTTGAACACTTCCAGTGATGGCAACTCCACCACATCCCTGGGCAGCCCATTCTAATGGCAAATCACTCTCTGTGAAGAACTTCTTCCTAATATCCAGCCTATACCTCCCCCAGCACAACTTGAGACTGTGTCCTCTTGTTCTGTTGCTGGTTGCCTGGGAGAAGAGACCAACCCCCACCTGACTACAACCTCCCTTCAAGTAGTTGTAGACATCAATGAGGTCTCCCCTGAGCCTTCTCCTCTCTAGGGTAAACAACCCCAGCTCCTTCAGCCTCTTCTCATAGGGCTTGTGCTCCAGGCCCCTGTGCTGGTTTGAACTGACTGGAGGATTTGAATGAGAAATCGGATTATAGGCTGAGAACAGAAAACATTCCAGTGTCTCCTTCACTCATTTGTTTACTGAAATGGTATAAATGTTATAACCAAAACAAAGATAACTCAGAGTGCTTTGAGTCATGCTGGCTGCTACATCTCTCTCCCTGCTTTCTTAGCTGGATCTGAATAACTTCACTAACTACTTTCCTGCTGCTAATCCCCCTGGCTAATGTACTGTTTTTAATCTGGCACGTAAAACAGATAGTGAGGTAAGATTGTGAAGTGGGGGAAGGTGGTAGGATGGTTGGAAAATCCCTCTTAGGGACTCTGAACTCCAGGAGGGGGATGGTGTTCCTGTATTTTTTCATTGTATATATCTGTAAATATCTGTTATATATTGTAAATATATGCTTGTATATTGTGCAAAGCTGTAAATATAAAACTTAATTTCCTTAACTTCCAGCCAACTGTATTCTAGCCTGGGTTATTTCAAAGTGGGGAGAGCAAGAAACTCCCAAACCACCACATTGTTTTTTTAATTGGCTTACCCAATGTGGGGCAGAGATTAGATTCTATTTGTTTGATTGCTAATCAATCCTGGAAGTTAAAAATGAAGCTGACCTGGCTTTTATATTTGATTATTTCTCCTTCAACTCTGTGGTTTTTACATAGCTTGCTTGTGGCCAAAATTTGGGCTATTCTATGGTATTTGGATGGACAAAGCTTGAAATAATATTTTGGAATTTCAGTGACTATATTTTATCCTTGGTTGGTTTCAATATTACTGAAATTGCTACCAGTAGTGTTTTTGATGCTTTTAATAAGTCAGAAAATATTACCAACAATATGAGCTATTCAACAGCTCCAGAACAGGTAATCTTGCCAAAAAGCATCATTCCCGACCCTTGCCAAAACTTCTATTCAAAGAACACGATGATATATCTGACATGTGTAATTGTATTCTTATTATTTATGGATTTATTCCTAATTTCTGCTCTAAGCCTGACAGCATCTGCCACAATTAAAAAAAAAACACAAAAAACCCCAAAAAAACACAAAACAAATAGATCAGGCTAAGAGAAAGAAACCCAAAAATGTTTCTATTCAGGCAATTTCAGATAGCAATTCTGGCAACTTCCCTAGAAAATGTTCTTATAACAATGCTGATAGTATCACCATTGTTGACAAAAACATGTTGGGCAATAAAGGTCAAGCCAGTCAGGATTCTCAGTCCTCTGTTTCTACAATTTCTCCTAGCAGTTTGAATTCTCAGACAGCAATTTCTAATGTCACCCCAAAAGACAATTCTGATCCTAAGGCAGCAGCAGCTCAAGTTCCCCAAAATTCAGATCTGCTAAAAGGAAAATCTACTGCTAAGCTGGCCCCTGCAAACATTAAACCTAAACTTGGATCAAAGCATGGCTCAAAAGAAGACTTAGAGGCAGGTACCTCTAGTGTACAAGAGGAGGAAGAAGAGGAGGAAGCTAGTCTTGAAGATTTTACTGATTCACTGAGAGCAAAATATGAGGACAATGTAGGATTAGCTACCAAGACAGAAGATGGCTCTCAGGAGATTAGGAATGCTGTTAGGAGAGTTTTGTTTGGCCAGGCACCAACAGACCAACAAGGAGAGGGAGAGGAGAAGTATGACATCCAGGGCTTCAATGATCCCCTCAGAGAGCTCAGGGAAGTTAGAAAGGAATATACAAGGGAATTAGAAGAGTCAATCCTAAGCTTGCTGGTGAGATGCCATTCTATTGGTGCCAATGCCCTACAGGTAGAAGACAAGTCTGCAAAGCAGCTAGGGCCACTCGCAAAAGAAATTGGAGTGGACAAACGCCTGGTGAACAATCTTGGTGTGGTTAGCTAGTGGACACGCTTTCTGATGGCCATGGGTATGAGATACACCTCCCAAGATGACTTGCCATTCACCTGTCAACAGTCCAATTTGGCCCGTGTGCAAGGCTAATGGTGACTGGCACCTCACAAAGTGATTCCACCTATGAGTACACCTGTACCAATCTAGAACTCCAATACAAGCTGGAATTGAAGGAAGCCAAATGGTATGCTACCATCGTGTCATGGTTTTGCTGTCGACAGAATAAAAACTCTCAAACAAGTTGGAGAAAATAACAGAATTATATTTTGGATAGAGAGATGTATGAAAAAGTTACAGAGCAGATGTAGAAGTTACAGCAACCCCCTCGAATTATTTTACCATCCCGTAACTAAATCTATAAACCCCAATGCTCCAGTACTTCCCCTGGCCCATGCCTTTGCCATTCCTAGGCCCCAAAACAGGCCTACCCACTTACATATTTACCCAATAACAGCTCCTACCCAGACATGGCTGGAGGGGAAGGAAAGGAGAGCGAGCTGGCCTTACTCTGAGTTTATGAAGAGATAGCAGAATTTTGGGATTGAATAACATTCTTCTCTAGTTCCTAGAGAAGTTTTAACCCTGTAATTCCCAATCTGGGACACATAAACATTGCTAATTCCTATCCTTTTCCCTATTCCCATAGCCAAAGAATGCTGGTCTCAGTTTGCATTTACCTGGAGAGGAACCCAGTATCAGTTCAACCATCTGCCTCAGGGGTGCAAAAACAGTTCAATGATTTGTTACTCAGTGGACAAAGTGTAGAACCCTACACTTAACCTTGTTAAATCTCATCCCATTGGCCTCTGCCCACTCATCCAGCCTGCCAAGGTCCCTCTGCAAGACCCTCCTACCCTCCAGCAGACCAACACCTGCTCCTAGCTTGGTGTCATCTGCAAACTTACTGATGATGGACTCAATCCCCTCATCCAGCAGGGGAGAGTAAACTCTTTAATTCTGTGTTTATAATACCGTTTTGTACAACTACTTTCTGTTGACCAAAAATCCAAAATAATCTTAGGGAATTATCCTGAATTTATTAATATTAACAAGAAAAATAATATTAATACCAAAATTAATATTCATAATTCATATTAACTTCTTAATTTCTGCAATACCAAGTCCACCATAAAACCATGACCCTAGACATCACATCGGCAAGCTCAGAAAGTGTGGGATGGAAGAGCAGACAGTGAGGTGGATTAGGAACTCGTTACAAGATAGAGTTCAACAAGTAATCTAGTCTAATCTAGAACTATCTAGTGTTCAAAACAATGGTGCCAGGTCCAGCTGGAGAGCTGTAACTAGTGGAGTCCACCAGGGATTAGTGCTGGGTCCAGTGCTGTTCAATATCTTAACCAATTACACTGATAAGGGGACAAAGTCTGATCATCAAGTTTGCTGATGACACCAAACTGGAAGGCTTGGCCGATACAGCTGAAGTCTGTCGCCATCCAACGAGAGCAATGGGTGTGAGTTGCAGAAGAAGAGGTTCCACCTCAACACAAGAGGGAACTTCTTTACTTTAAGGGTCACAGAGCACTGGAACAGGCTCCCCAGAGAGGTTGTAGAGTCTCCTTCTCTGGAGACTTTCAAGACCCGTCTGGATGCGTTACTCTGTGATCTGAGCTAGATTGTATGGTCCTGTTCTGGCAGGGGGGTTGGACTCAACAATCTCTTTGGCCCCTTCCAACTCCTGACTCCTGTAATGCATCTTTTAAATACCTCAAAGGACGGTGACAAAAGCACTTCCCTGGGCAGTGTGTTTCAATGCTTTCCAAGTCTTTGGGGGGTGATCTTTTCCTTAATACCCAATCTACACCTCTCCTGGTGCAATTTTAGGGCATTTCCTGTTGTTTCATTTGTTACTAAGGAGAACAGACCCTCCTCACTACAACCTCTTTTTGGGTAAGGCAGTAAGATCTCCCCTGGGCTTCCTTTTAACTAGGCTAAACACCCCCAGTTCTCCCAGCTGCTATTCACTGGACTTGTTCTATTGCCCCTTGACTTGCTTTGTTGCCCTTTTTGGAACACATTTCAGCATCTCAATCATAGAATCACAGAATAAACTAAGTTGGAAAAGAACTTGGAGATCAAGTCCAACCTATTACCATCTAGTCAACTAAACCATGGCACTAAGTGCCATATCCAGTCTCTTAAAAAGTGATTCCATCACCTCCCTGAGCAGCCCATTCCAATGGTCAGTCACTCTTTCTGTGAAGAATTTTTTCCTAACATCCAGCCTAAACGTGCCCTGGAGTATCCTGAGACTGTGTCCTCTCATTGTGTCACTGGTTGCCTGGGAGAAGAGACCAACAGCCCACCTGGATAAAAAGTCCTTTCAAGTAGTAGTCCTTCTGGAAGTGAGGAGTCCAAACTTGAACACAATATTCAAGGTGCAGCCTCACCAGTGCTGAGTACAGGGCAACTATCACTTCTCCTGCTGAGTACACTCTTCCTGATAGGTCAGAATATAAACTTTTGTTTTTCTTGGCCACTTGGGCATAGTGATGGTTTGTATTCAGCTGGCTGTAGATCAACACCTCAAGATCCTTTTCTGCTGGGCTTTTCACTCTCCCTCAAGCCTGTAGCTTTACATGGTATTGTTGTGGACTAAGTGCCAAAATTCAGCCCTTGTTGAATCTCATACAGTTGGCTTCAATTCATTGATTCAATCAGCCCAGATCGATCTGTAGAGCCTCCCTACCATTAAGCAAATCAATCCTCCCGCCCAGATAGGAATGCAATAACCTAGTGACACAATTTCTTCTTTTCCTGTTTTAAGCACAGAATACTGATTTGAAAACTTTTCCCTTTTCTTTTTTCTTTCCCTTTTTTCTTCTTTCTTCTTCTTTTTTTCCCTTTTCCTTTTTCCTTTTTCATTCCATTTTCTTTTCTCTTTTTTTTTTTTTTTTGTTTATTTTTAATTTCTGATGGTGGCATTGGTTATTTTAGGTGATATTGTTTGATTTAAAAATGGAGGTCAAGATACAATGTTACTGCACCACAGTTACCCTGGGTATGTTGGATTCACTGCCTGGTGGATGCGGGCGAGGCTGTGAATGTAGTCTACCTGGACTTCAGCAGGGCCTTTGACACTCTCTGTCATAGCAAACTCCTGGCCAAGCTGCCAGCCCATGGCTTGGACAAGGGCACTCTGTGCTAGGTTAAGAACTGGCTGAATGGCCACACCCAAGAGTGTGGTGGTGAATGGTGGTGAACATCAATTTGGTGGCCAGTCACTAGTGGTGTCCCTGAGGGATCAGTGCTGGGCTCAGTCCTCTTTAATGTCTTCATTGGTCTGGATGAGATTGAGTCCACCATGAGTAAGTTTGCAGATGACACTGAGTTGGGAGCATGTGTCAATCTGATAGAGGGTAGGAGGGCTCTGCAGAGGGACCTGGACAGTCTGGATAGACTTGGCACAGTTGTACACCATGAGTTTTAGCAACTCCACATGCTCGGTTCCGCACTTTGACCAAAACAATCCCATGCAGTGCTACAGGCTGGGGACAGAGTTGCTGGAGAGCAACCAGGCAGAGAAGGACCTGGGGATATTGTTCAAAAGCCAACTGAATATGAGCCAGTGGTGCATCCAGGTGGCCAAGAAGGCCAATGGCATCCTGGCCTGTATCAGGAATAGTGTGGCCAGCAGGACTAGGGAGGTCATTCTGTCTGTACTCATCACTGGTTAGGCCACACCTTGAGTACTGTGTCCAGTTCTGGGCCCCTCAATTTAAGAAAGATGTTGAAGTGCTTGAATGTGTCCAAAGAGCAACAAAGCTCTTTGGTGAGGGGGCTGGAGCACAAGTCCTATGAGGAACAGCTGAGAGAGCTGGGGTTGTTCATCATGGAGAGGAGGAGGCTCAGGGGAGACCTTATTCCCCTCTATGACTACCTGAAAGAAGGTTGTAGCTGGACGGCTGTTGGTCTCTTCTGTCAGGCACCCAGTGACAGAACAAGAAAACACAGTCTCAAAGTGTGCCAGGACAGGTTTAGGCTGGACATTACGAAGAAGTTCTAAACAGAAAGAGTGATTTGCCATTGCAATTGGCTGGCCAGGGAGGTGGTGGAGTCACCATCCCTGGAGGTGTTTAAAAGGAGGCTGAATGAGGCACTTAGTGCCATGGTTTAGTTAATTAGAAGGTCTATGTGATAGGTTGGACTCAATGATCTCAAAGGTCTTTTCCAACCTGGCTAATTCTGTGATTTAGACTCTCCTCTTCTGTTTATTCATGCAGAATTAAGTCGCTCAATTCGAATATATAACCATAACCACACCTTCATTTTCAATCTGAAGGAAGGAAATTTTGTTACTAATATGAAGACACATAATATAAGAACTGTTGTAGTAATTCTGTTTTTAAACTCTAGCCGAGTAAATATAGTTATTTCATTGAATAAAAAGCATAAATTTTTATTTAATAGAAGTTTCAGATTAAAGTAATTCCATCAGCAAAAGCAAACCACACAAAACACTTAACAGCCCTTCCACTACTTATGTATTTATCAGCTTTCTTTCTTTGGAAAGAAAATTTATTAATCTGAATCCAGCTTACTCTATTTTTTTTTGTATGTTGTTTATTTCTCCTGAAAACAGGTGAAACCACTGATCTATATTTTCCAGAATACCCTCACCTACTCTACCAGGAACAACTGTGCCATAGCAAACCTTTTCAAAGGTGCAAGTAACAGAGTGCTAAACTGAGAAAAAAAAAACCAAAAAAACAAAAAACAAAACACAAACATTGACATCCATGATATACAGTTCACCTAAGAGCAGGCATGACAGAATTGTTGACAGGAAATAAAGTGGCACTGAGATGCTGTGTGAGATGGCACAGATGAATCATTACCAAAAGACAGAGGGCTTCCATGCATCAAAATGGATGGCTGAATTGATAGAGCACCTCTTGAATATAAGGCAGTGACATATAGACCTATACAGAGAAAAACAAGCCTTGCAATCAAAGTATGAATCTTCCCTTGTGCCATAAAAGAGCAGCCATTTTTTAAGGTTTCCTTTGTTGTCTCAACATTTTTTTTCTGGCACAAAACCATTTTTTTGGAAGATCACATGCATTTTCAGATCTTCATTGTAAAGAATAACATTTATTCAGTGGGTGTATTCTGATTCTCTAATTTAGTTTGTGTATTTTAATTTTTTGATAAATACAGGTTACCAAAATACGTTTTCCTCAGTAGTTTCACTTTTATAGTGGCAGCTGAGAACCACATAAATGTTTTATTATTTTCTCAGTATATAACACAGGTGTTATAATATAAACAACATTTTCCACTCCCTGGAGACCTGTGTGAAAGAAGATGAAAGGTATGTTGACCCAGTAAGAAATGTAATGCAATAGACCAAAGTCCAAGCAGAAAATGTAGACGTTTGTCTGCAGTGCTTTATGCTTTGAAAGAGACGGCAGATAAAAAATGTATGGGTCTACATGTGGACAAATTATACCCAATATACATTTATGACTGTTCTTACAGTAATTTCAATTCTATTACAACTTTTTTTTTTTTTTTCTTTTTCTGGAGAACAGAAAAATTTGGGACTAAAGAAGAGATTTTGCAGTGTTTGTCATCTCCATTAAAATAAGATGCATTTTGAAAAAAAACAGGTAAAAAAATTCTTTAACAATAAATAATTGAAAAGCCTTACTTTAAAAGTGCCTGGGTTAAGGAATAAATTCAGTTGTACTTCTTCCTCATTTTCCAAACCTACAATTGACCAACTCAATGTGGGTACACAGATAGATTCAGCAAAATCAGATATTTACTTTCTAAAGGACAAAATGTGTAAATAAGATTTTTATTTTTAGAGCAGATTATAATAGTAGATATGTGTCTGTCTTGCTGTTAAGACACTTATGCAGTCAATCTACTGTAGTCCACTACCAGATTAACGTAGTGTAGTGGGTTTGCAGTTACCTGCCCCCCCACCTTTTGAAAACCCCGGCTAAAACTCAGAAAACACTGGAAGTTAATAAATGAAGCTTTATATTTACAGCAACGCACAATATACAAGCAGATATTTACAAGATATAACAGATATATACAGAAATATACAGTAAGAAAGGTAATACACACACCACACCCCTCCCGGAGACCAAAATCCCCAAGAGAGGATAACCAAATCCCCCTACCACCTTTCCCCCCTTCCCCAGCTTTATCTCACCACCTGTTGATGCTGCAGATAAGCTGAAGATCAGGCAGAGATTAGTAATAGGAGAAGTTAGTAGTTTTAGTGATTTTACTCTGAATTTAGCCACCAAGACTGAGAGACAAAAGGACAGAGCGTCCGGAGCCAGCACAGACCGAAGCAGACTGCCTATCTCATTGTTTTGAGAACATCTCTTAAAACAATTTTTTTTCCTTTCTCAGTGAAACTCGGTGAAGTGACACAAGGTGTTTAACTCTCTCTCAGTCAATAGTCTAATTTCTCACTCAAATTCTCCAATTAGCTCAAACCAACACACATAGCAAGAAGAAAATAGTTAGTTTGCAATTAATTAATGATAAAATTACAATTTAGGAATTTAATATTATAAGGTTACTAAAATTAGTTTCTGAAGAAGGGAACAAAGTTTATACATCAGGAATTAATTAAATCTTAATGTTAATTAATTAAGTATTTTGTGTTATTAAAGTGATTGAATTGGCTGTTACAGAATTTTCAAATGTGATATTTGAAAAGAAATTACAATCACAAGAATGCTTCTAGCTTTATGCCAGGGTGAAGAGTCCTCTCCAAATTGTTTATTCTCTGAAATGTGTTGCTCAATCTCTAGAAAAGTGTCATTTGGTGTCTAGAAAAGCAGAAACAATATGGCACAGACATTCAGTAACACAATCAAATTGTGCAATTTGGAAAGACTTCACAGATAACAGACTCTGAAAGCAGTTCACCTGAGTTATTAAATCAATATGTAAGAATAGTGAATATGCTCACATGGATCATTGTGGGATTTTATAGATGTGACATTACTCCATATTCATGGACTACTGAATTTCAAAGAAATCTATTTCACTGGGTTTGCTTTAAAAAGCCATATAGAAGTAATGCAGCTTTTCCAGTCAGCATTAATCCAAAAGATGCATCATTGGTTTTAGCATCACTATAGGTCCAGTAATCAAAGTCCAGAGAGGGTAGTGAATAAGAGCCTTACTTCCCAGGAAGACTTGATTCAAAATTTACAGAAGAAAAAATATGTGCAGGCATACAAGAAACTGAAGGTCTGGAAGTTTGTAAATTCTTCAAGAGTAAGGTTTTGGGTTTTTATTTCTCAACTTTATAAATCTCTGACAAGACAGTTCTAAAAATATGTTCTTAAATATTTGTTATATTTATTGTTAGACTCAGGACCGTCAAGGTAATAGAGATATAAAATTTATCATAATTGAGTTATATATTTGTGATATAGATAACTTTAATAATACACAATCAATCTCCGAGTAAAAAATTGATTCAAGCATCAAAGTTGGAACCTTCATTTAATTTAATATTTTGAACATTCTTACATTTAATATTGTTTGAATTGTTACTAATTGATTCTGGTTTTTATATGCAGAAATTACTGTTCTAAATCTTGCCAAGGTATGCTCCAGTTAAATGATTTTTCACCATCCTGAGTGATACAGAGTTGGTATACATGGTATAGATGTGTGCTTTAATAAAACCATATATATATATATATATATATATATGCGCACACACACACGTATATATGTTTGTATATAATTATGGATACAGGTGATGTGGATGCAGGTGCATATATTCAAAATACTGTGGAGTTAATGAATCAGGAGTTTGAATTAGACAAGCCATGGAGACAGAATGGAACAGAATTATTTCTGAATACGTGGTGTACATGACTGCTAAGAGGGACGCTGTAAACTTGCCAAAGAAGCGGTTGCTTAGTTCCAGTTGTACAACATAACTGTTAAACAATAGTTGTAGGTCTATAGTATGCAATCTTATCTCTACCAATCACTGTATTAGCTTTAGCTATTTGGATGGATGAATAGCCAATAGAATAGTAACATGCTACCTTATTTAGAATATCAAAGCATATATATGATGAATAAATGCATGTAATAAAGGGAACTTGTTTGTATCAAACAGCCTCCCCATCTCTCCATCACAGCATATAATCATTAAAAAAATCTGTAAATAGAACATTTTCTGTATAACCAAACTTATGTTTCTTTTTCTAAATTATTCTTTTATTGGTCCATGATGCAATGTTTTTCCTGTCTGTTTTCTAAACATGTTTAAAAAATTCTGTCAGGGATGTCAAACTTTTATCAGAAAAGAGCACCACATACATCCTTTCATTTTGACATTGCTCATTAAAGGAGTTAAAAGAACTTTTGGCAGTTCTGTCTTTGGAAGATGAAAACAGATTTCAATCATCCTGAAACCTGAAAATCCAAAGGTTGTCCTTCATACATCTCCTGAGAATAAGAACTGATGTTAACAATGAAGGCTACCAGTATATCACAATACAAATCAGTTTAAAGGAGGTAACAATGCTAATCAGATGTTGCGCCATCTCTTTTAGAATGGCTTGGCATTATCTGTTAAAAAAAACAAATCATGCTTCTCTTTCCTAACTATTGCGTGAAAGGTTTTTCATACTTACACTTTTTCATACTTATTGTCAGCTAAATGGATCTAGGAAGTCAGAACTTCAAAGTGATCATTATTCAGTCACTGAGAAATATAGAAATAGGAAATTACAAAGTGTGTGTGTGAGAAAGAAGTTCAAAATTAATAAAGTGCAAAATGTGAAAATTTCAAAGCAAAAAAGGGGAAAAAATAGTTCTTTAGGTTTCATCTGAGAAATCTGTGACAGAGTGAAGATCAATGGAAAATAGATATCAGAATTAGCAACCTTTACATTGCAAGGGCTTTCCTGGCAACGATTAATGAAAAAAGAGTTGTACCACTGTAAATGAACAGCCATTACTCTAGGTAACTACCTTGACAGAGAGGAATTCAGTGAGAAGGTGGAAAAGCAGGTAATGTTTGGAATAGCTAATGACAGATATTTTAAGAGAAGTAGCCTTTCAGAACAGAGAGTTCTGATATTAAGCTAGGCTCAAAAATATAGAAAATTGTGCTCTGCCATCAGGATCTCAGTGGATTGCTCCAGCTCCTGCAAGTTGCAAAGATGCATGAGTACTCTTATGATGCATTAGTGCTGCATTATATGACAACTGTAAAATGAAGTGACAGAATTCTAAACATATCAAAGTATTAGATGATATTTGTTTTATGAACAAAAAGCATTACTCTTGCTAAATATACTTAGGAAGATAGCATGGAAGATAAAAAATTACAGGAGACACTTCATGGAAGTTATATGTTACAATTAAAATACAGAAATTATTCTATGATGAAGCTAATACAAACAAGCATATCTACTGCTGTCTCCTGGTACCACAAGATTGTTACAGTGCATGCAAAGGAAAATTAATTTCTCTATACATTTTCCTACATACTTTCATGATATATTGTATTTACTTCAGAAATGAAGCAATGCAAAAATTGTTAAATGGGATACACACTACTCATTATTTTTCCAATTAAGTTATTTTTCTTTAATATCATAATTATTACAACCATAATTGGACCATCTGAGGATCAAGATATTCTCAAGCTATTTTGTAGCAGTATCTTCTCTTAACAGGGATATTGAATGTCCCCTTGTGGAAATATGTGCTATTAATCTGTTTTAGAAATTATTTTATGTTAAAAAATCTTAAGAAATTTAAGGCTGGGTATATTAAATGGTTTAGACTTTACAATAATAAGCACTGAATTAGATTGCTAGGATCTCAATATCATGTGTACAAAGAATTTGACACCTCCAGTAAGCAGTTATTGACATAAGCAAGATTTTGTACTAATCAGGAAGAAAAGTAGAAAAGATAAATGAGATATAATTCTTATACCTTTACACTGAATATTTCAGCCTTTAGGAATGACTTAAATTTTCAAGCAGATTTACATACTCGCATCCATTCAATGACTTTCTGCTGAATAAGAAGTGTAACTGGAAGGCTGTGAGGTGGCTACAGCTTTAAAGTGAATTTCTATGAAAACAGAAGTTATGCAAACTCAGGATATTTGACCTTGTTGTTTGTTACAAAAAAAGATCTGTCAAAGTCTGAGTCACACAGAGAAGTTAAAGAGATATTAATTATTCCGTTTCTCAAAGAGTAGGCAAGAATCATGTTATATCTTCTAATGTCAGGCTGAAAACAAAAGAAGCACATTCTTCAACTCTATAACTCACTATAACAAATCATGGTAGATGTGAAAGGTTACATGAGCTAAAAAATTGATTGGACAAATTCATGGAGGAGATTCAGAGAAGCCTTTGTCTTGAGTACTTCAGACACAAATTTTATGAGCATGTATCAGAAGTGTAACAGTCTGCTTGTCTTGCACAGAACTTATTAATATTCATAGATATCCACCTGTGTTTAGGAGCCAAAAATATCAGGCACACTCTCTGACAGAAGAGGGAAAAAAAAAGAAACTGTGATATAACAGTTTAGCTGTGAATCAGATTACACTATGTTAACTGTTGAGAACTGAACTCATGGACTTTTTTAGTCAGCACCTAGGGTATAGCCTTAAATGTTACTTGATGAAGCGTTTGTCTCTTGCGGAACAGCAGTAAACAGAAGCTCTACAAGGGCTCAACAACCTGCGCTCACTGAGGAGCACAGTTTCGTGAGATCTGGACACAATAGTCAGTGCCAGGTGCCGGCAATAACATCTACCAATAACCCCAAATGTGGTAAGTGATGAGCCAGGTACAGAGGTTTTGCAGGGAGCCAAGTTGGGAGTAAAGGAGAGGAGGCTGGGATCCTAAATGTGAGGCAATATGACTCCATGAATCTGTGTGGAAAAAACTTCAAGCAAGTTTAGATAAGACAGATGACAACTTGTAGCACAGGCTTAGCTGTTGAGTCTAGCTCTCAGTTCTGTCCTTTGCATTTACATATTTGTGAGTCTCACTCCACTTTGTGTAGATAACTTAGAAGAACAAAAGGCCATTTTTCAGTCTTGCAATGTACGTATCTTAAATATTATTCTTAGCATCATAAGAGTATAGATAGGTGTGAAATCACGGTAGTATTTGACATTGATATAGCTTTACTCAGGATTCAAAAATCAATCAAAAATTTATTCTGCAAATATATAGAGGTATTAGTAAAAATGACACTTCAAAGATTACGGACAGCATAAACTTAATTTGGTTTCAACTATGTCAGGAATGAGTCACCTTACATTTAAATAGACCATAAGAAATTATTTTCAACTTGAAGGAAGCCATATACAATATTTGCAAGAAGAGGAAATGAAAATCAAATTCTCAATTCTATGTGAATTGAAACATCTCAGGCAAACGTGACAGAACAGATAAAACATTTATATTACAAAAACGTCATATTGCCTGGGGCTTATTGATAAACTCAGCTTTATTAAAGGTTCAGCAATTCCAGAAAATATACGCATACAACTTTCATTGATTTGCTTCAGCTTATATTTTGATAATCATTCAGAGTACCAGTGCTTCCTGACATTTCATGCTACTAAGTCAAATCAGTCTTCTTGAACAGCAATAAAAACTGTTGCATCACTGAGTCACTCACACTGGAAGGGACCTTGAGAAGTTACTGTAGTAGGTTAGAACTGGGCTGTGCTGGGGTTAATTCTCCTGAAAGTATCTTTCTAATGCTGTGTTTTGCAGTGCTGTAGCTAAACATTGATAACGCACCAGTGTTATGGCTATTGCTAAGCTGAGCACCCAGGCTGGGGTTTTACCAGCCTCTCTCTGCCCCAAGATGCTGAGAGGACACAGCCAAACCAGCTGATGCAGACTGGCCAAAGGGATATTCCATGCCATATGATGTCAGCTCAGATATAAGAATGAAGTGAAAGAAGGAAGTTTGGGGGAAGATTTGTCCATGATGTCTGTTCTCCAAAAGTAACTACCAAACTAGAGAGCCCTGTTTCCTGAGACTGAACATCGTCCTGCTGATGGGAAGTGGGGATTAACATCTCTCTCTCTCTCTCTGATTCTGCTTCTGCACAGTCTATTGCTTTTGCTTGTTGTCATTATTAAATTGCTTCTATGTTACAACTGTCTTCTGTTATATTTTCTCCTCTCCCTCGTCCCTTTAAGAGGGGGAGTGATAGAGCAGCTTTGGTGGGCATTTGGCCACCAGCCAGGGCAAAACCATGAGTCATTTTGGCGATGAAACCAGGGAAATGATAATTTAGCTGCAGTTTTGCTGTGAGCCTGCTTAAAATACAAGCTTCTGTGCTGGTCATGTGGCTTGTTGCTAACATTTGCCTTGTTTTGAAAATATTTTGTTTGTTTGGGAACATGCTGGGACAGATACTGGCAATGTGTCTGTTTGTCATCCTTGTAGGTCTGGAAGTTGCAATTTATTTCTCCCCACCTGAAATGAATTTAGAAAACTTTATTATGCAAGCCCCCAAGGTTTTGACCCATCTTTATGTGAGTTCTTTAATATTGCTAACTAACATCACTGGCATACTATGAGCTTTGTGGAGTCTGGTATTATCATGGTATGAAAGGAGACAGTCTTTGAGCAGAGATATATGGAAACGTTCTCTGAGGTGGCTGGTCCATGGGTGGCAGGGGGTGTGGAAGGATATGGGCAGATTATTAGGATGGTTATCACCTCCCATAGCCTGGGACTTTACCTCAGAAGAGGTGATCAATCCTGCTAGACTGACTCACCATTTGATAGAGAGGACTGTGGCTGAGACAGGCACCCAAATATTATCTGAGGATACCATGGTTGAGATGGTGACACAAACAGCAAACAAAGTGATTGCCTTAGTAGTGAAAAAGAAAGTCAACAATTAGTAAGGGAGGAGGAAGACTCTGATCAAGGGGCTGGTCCATCATCTGGGAGCAGAAGGCATGAGTAAGATAAAACAAGAAGCAGAGACTATTTGGTCCTTTACCTCAGCAGAGCTGAGAGACATTTGTAAGGATTACAGCCACCAGCCAGAAGAGCAGATTGCTCTTTGGCTGCTCTGGTGCTGGGATAATGGGGCTAAAAATCAGCTACTAGAAGCAAAAGAGGACCAAGAACTGGGAGCCATTGCCAGGAACAGAGGAATCAAGAAAGGAACTGGAAGATAAACAGGTGTATGCAGTCTCTGAAGATGACTCCTGTTAAGTGTAAGGGCAAGGTATCCATGCAAGGAAGACTTTGTGATTTTCCCAGAGAAGTGGAACAATGCAGATGAAGGTATCCAGTGTCTAAGGGAATTAGCAGTGCTGGAAGTTATCTATGGTGACCTAGATGATCTGAGGGTATCCACAGATCCAGAAGATGTCCCCTGCACATGGGCCATGTGGAGGAAGGTGATTCAAGGTGCCCCAGCATCATACTCAAACAGCTTGGCAATGATGTATCATTTGGATGAGGATACAGAGCCTGTGGAGACACTGTCAGCCTGGCTTCAGAACCTTGAAGATAACTTCTATACCAGCTCAGTCCCATGATCTAGTTCCTCATCTACCAGGTATACCTCAAGAAATGACTCCTCTCTTGCCCCAGTCAGAGGGAAAGGGAGACCCATGGAGCACATATGCCACATGGAGCACTCGTTTTTTTCCTGTATGACCAGGGGGAGAACATGAGGAAGTGGGATGGTGAGGCCACTCCTATATTGGAGGCTCGTGTACATGAACTGAGAGGGAAGACAGTGGTCAAGAAGGGACCATCTAAAAAAGTGGCAAAGGTTTCTGCTGTAGAGGGTCAAGAAAGCAATCAATGATCTTCCAGGTAGAAAAGAACTGAGGTTACACCCCTTGATCCTGATGAGGGGATCTGTCCAGGCACCAGTAAGATCAGACAGCAAATACTCTGATGAAGACCAGGAATAGAGGGTTTCTGCCTTCATCTAGGAGGAGGAAAGTGACAACAGTGTGGATTCAATGGCCTGGCACATCGAAACCACAGAGGTATAAGGCATTGGTAGACACTGCTGTACAATGCACAATGATGCCATCAGGGCACAAAAAGACTGAGTCCATCTCGATCTACAGAGTAACAGAGGGATGCCATGAGCTGTCTGTACTACAAGCTGACTTGAGCCTAACAGAATGAGTGGGAAAAGCATGCCATTATTACTGGCCCAAATGCCCCTTGTTTTCTTGGTATAGCTTAACTCAGGAAAGGGTACTTGAAGGATCCAAAGGGCTATCAAAGGGTTTTCAGTGTGGCCACAGTGAATACAGAGATCAGGCAGCTGTTTACCCTGCTTGGTCTTTCAGAGAATCCTTTTGTTGTGGGGTTGCTGCATATTGAAGAACAACATGTGCCAATTGCTACCAGAACAGTGCACCAGCGGCAATATCACACAAACCAGGATTCCCTGGCTCCCATCCATGAACTGATTCATCAGCTGGACATCCAGAGAGTGATCAGCAAAACACACTCACCTTTCGACAGTCTCATCTGCCCAGTGCAGAAATCTGATGGAGGGTGGAGATTAGCAGTGGACTATCATGGCCTGAACAAAGTGACACCACCACATAGTGCTGCAGTACCTGACATGCTGGAACTCCAATATGAGCTGGAGTTGAAGGCAGCCAAGTGGTATGCTAGGATTGATATCACCAATGCATTCTTCTGGATTCTATTTGCAGCAGAGTGCAGGCCACAATTTGCTTTCACCTGGAGAGGTGTGCAATATACTTGGAATCAACTGCCCTAGGTGTGAAAACAAAGTTCCACTGTGTTGGTTGGAGCTAATTGGAGAATTTGAGTGAGAAATTAGACTATTGGCTGAGAGAGGTAAACATAGTGTGTCACTTCACTAAGTTTTACTGAGAAAGAAAAAAAAAGTTGTTTTTAAGAACTGTTCTGAAAGCAACAGATAACAGTCGGCTTCTGTCCATTCTGGCTGCAGCTGCTTCTCTTGCATGGTCTCCTTTGTCTCTGTCTTGGTAGCTAATTCAGAGTAATTCTACTAACTTCTTCCTATAACTAATCCCCCTGACCGATCTACTTCAGCTTATCTGCAGCATCAACAGGTGGTGAGATAAGACTGGGGAAGGGGGGGAAAGGTGGTAGGGGGTGTTTGGTTACCCTCTCTTGGAGATTTGGGTCTCTGGGCGTGGTGTGGTGTCTGTATTACCTTTTCATTGTATATATCTGTAAATATCTGTTATATCTTGTAAATGTTTGCTTGTATATTGTGCATTGCTGTAAATATAAAGCTTCATTTTTAAACTCCCAGTGTTTTCTAAGTCTTAGCCAGGGTTTATGAAAGGTGGGGGGGCAGGTAACTGCTAAACCACTACATCCCCATTTGTCACAGACTGATCCAGACTGTACTGGAAAAAGGTGACATCCCGAACATCTACAGTACATTTATGACATCATTGTGTGGAGAAACAAGGCAGAAAAAGTGTTCAAGAAAGGAGAAAAAATCATCCATATCCTTCTGAAGACTGGATTCACCATAAAGAAAAGCAAGGTCAAAGGACCTGCACAAAAGATCCACTTCCTAATAATAAAATGGCAGGATGGATGTCGTTATGTACGTACGGAGGTGGTCAACAAGATAGCAACTATGTCTTCACCCTCCAACAAGAAAGAGACATAGTCATTCCTAGGTCTTGTAGGGTTCTGGAGAATGCATGTTCTGGGTAACCGTCAGCTTGTTAGTCCTCTCTATCGAGTAACCTGAAAGAAGAATCATTTTGAGTGGGGCAGTGAACAACAAGCCTTTGAATAAATCGATCAAGAAATAGCTCATGCAGTAGCACTTGGGCCTATCTGAACAGGACTACTGGTGCAAAATATCCTCTACAACACAGACGGGGAGCATGGTCTCACTTGGAGTCTCTGGCAGAAGACATCAGGTGAAACCTGATGTTGGCCATTGGGATTTTGGAGTAGAGGATATTGAGGATATACACCAACTGAGAAGCAGATCTTAGCAGCCTATAAAGGAGTTCAAGCTGCTTCAAAAGTAGTGGGTACAGAAGCACCTCTCCTCTTAGCACCCAGGTTGGCTGTGCTACACAGGATGTTCAGAGGAAACATTCCCTCTACACATCATGCAACCAGTGCTACATGGAGTAAGTGGGTAGTGCTGATTATGCAGCAAGCTTGACTGGGGAAACCAAACCACTCAGGGTTTCTGGAAGAGGTTATGGACTAGCCAGAAGGCAGAGATTTCAGAGCATCACCTAAGGAAGTGGTTCGTACACCATGTCTACCAGAAAGTCAAGAGGCAGGAAGGATCTAGGACTAGGTCACATATGTACTGATTCTGGGATTTAACAATATGTCCCTGGAGACCTTTTTGCATTTCTGCAGATAACATCAACATTTGTGGTTAACCTTCTCCCAGAGACAAGGACTCAGGTTGCCCACCAGTACATAAACCACTACAGAGACTAATCTGGCTACATGAAGTGCTGTGGTCCCACAACTCTAAATGAACACCTCTACCATACTTCAGATATTATTAGTATCAACTCATTAGTGGAATATGTGTCATTAGTGGGGATGAAATGTCTTGAGAATGTGTTTAACTTTCCTTGTAGTAGAGTAGCAAAGCATATGTCCGCCGTTATTTGGTAAACCATCAAGATGCTGTAGGCAAATGGCCCTTGCTGGTGGACCATCAAAGACTCTATCTGGGAGATTGTCAAGGCCATGCATCCAGGTGGTCCAAACCAAATAGATAAATGCAATTCCTTAGTTCTTCCCTGGGCCCTGGCCAGACTATAGGCAGAATCTCACAGAAGAACAAAGACAGATATTCCAGCATTTAAATTTACATACATTTTTAAAATTCAACAATATAAAAACTGGAGCTTCTTACAGCTCTTTGGAAGCCTTAGCTACAAGTGGACACACTGTATAGAACTTAACAATTGCTGGAAAATGTTCTCCAAATCCTCGCTGTAACCTCAGTTACCAGCAACTGGAAATTTGGATGATGATGAAGTATTTGGGCAATAGGTGATGTATCTTAATCATTATCACTAATCTTATATAGAAATGATTAGGTGCATTACCCTGATGTATTTCACCTTTGCTGAATTATTATTTTACTTGTTCTTTCACTGCTCTATACATAAGTAAAAGGTAAGTTTATTTCTTTAACTTGGTGTCTGTGTCCCTTGTGCTAAACCTGTCAATTGGCATTACATAAATTGGCGTCATGGACAAGATTCAAATGATTAATATATTCAAAAGGTTAATGTGAAGGTTGGGATTCATGTTCAAGCAAAGATAAAACCTCTTCATGTCTTCACAAAGGAAACTCTCGAGGTTTATCAGAAGTAGAACCTCTTAGAAAATTCTAATCAGGAATATTTTTTTATGTTTCTACTTGGAATCCCACCATTCTACAATACACCACATGATGTAGCTTCCTGCTCAAAGCTTTTCTTAAGTTGTCCACATAGAGACATGGATTATTTATTCTTGTGGTATATATTTATTGGTGAGAGATTTTTGCCACTGAGTATAAATAAAAACTCAGCTTGAACATGTAATGTGGCTGAAGCTAGGTGACATGATATCCATATCCATCTCTTAACAAGGGAGTACAATTGCTGTTATATTCACATGCAAAACAAAAAGACCTCCGCCTAAGGCATTGGAAGATGACAGCAGTTACAGTAATGGACTAGGAAATGATAAATCCCATCTTTAGACAAGACCTCCAAATCTTTAGAGCTTTTGCAGTCATATTCCTTCCAACTAAGCTTTCCACAGAAATAGGCAGGAAGCCAGGACATATCAGCCATAGCCTGCTCTCAGTAAGAAATGTCACTTAGGTAGAGAGCATTCATGGGATTTGGGTTTTTTTTGTTGTTGGTTTTGTGTGGGGTTTTTTTCATAGTTGAATATGTACAATGTGAGGTGCTTGCAGAGCACATCACAGCACTTCAGATAGCGAGTATGACATGCATGGATAACCTAAGGTGATGCCCGTATCTGAAGATGAGCTAAGTGTCCTTTCCAAACACAGATGGAAAGCTTTACTCTGGGAACTGCTGATCCTTGAATTGTTAAAGGTTTTAAGCTTACATTATATAATGTGCAAACACAAGTATGCATATAGACACATAGAGGGTACCATGCAAGTACTATTGGCACAGCTTCTCCTCTAACAAATGCTCTTATCTACATTCTACCTGCACTGACAATTTTGCCTTTCAAAGGCTTCAGTTTAGCTCCTTAAAGATAACATATGTTTGCATTCTATAGCACCCTGCCAAGAAATTTGTATAGCAGCTTGTAGCACCAGTTAAGTGAGGAAGACACATACGTGCTGTCTAGTCACAAAATTGATGTGGAAAACTATGACGGAAAGTAACAATGCAATGTGATCTCAAACAGCTGAAATAGAAATGCTCCCATTAAAAAAAAAAACCAAACCAAAAACCAACAAAACCAACAAACAAAAAAACAAACCAAAGCCAAGCACCAAACCACCATAACCAAATGAAATAAGCAAATCTGAAGAGACTGCAAATGTCTGGTTTAGGACTGAAGTTGTTCAAGATACCCTAGGTACTACTGAATGAAGTAGTTTGAGTGCTGAAGAACATCTGTGTTTCATGGCTTTTTTCCAGAGTTATTTTATCGCATTTCTCATTGATCCCAAGGGGAAGACTGCCACACTACAACATTAGTCAATGCTCAGACTCAGTTGTTTAGAGCTAGGTCAGACTGCTCCTTTCAGCTCTGCATTGGTCTATGCCAAAGTTCTTCCCTATGTGTTTCATTTAGCTCTTGGCTAGCTTTAGTATTCGCAACCATCAGTGAGCCCCTTAAAACTGTATGTCAATATTTCCATCTACAATGTACTCATATTTCAAATTCATCCTAAAATATATTTAAAAGGCAATTTGTGCTGAATTGTTTGGAAGCCTCAATTTCTCTGAATGTCATAAAGACTAAATTATCCATACAGTATTGAGAAAGTCTCTTTAATCTGAGTGTTGTTTAGATCTGACTTTACACTGGCTTGAGAATACCTATACAACATGACTGAAAATATTTAATTCCACTCCATTTTGAACACTGAATCATATTTTTCTTACAAAGATATGTGTCCTGTTAGAAATATGCCCTGAGCAACACAAGCACTCTACAGTAACTCTACAGTACTGCAATGCTTTACTACACTCAGCTTTTCCAAGTTACTACTAGAAATATTTCACCCAACTGCTCATTTAGTTTTAGAATATGCAGCCCTTTCTTACAGTCAATTCACATATGCAATTTCCTATAATAGGAGCTGAAAATTGTACAGTCCATATAAGTATATTCTGATGAAATTATGTGATTCAAGCTTCTGGAAGCATCTAAATTATTGAAATATAGACTCAAATAACAGTGGCATATTATTCAGTGGTTAAAGTTGTTCTGGTTTTGTGAAGTCAGAAAGAAAGTTGCACAGGCTGAAATGCAGGTACTTCAAGTAAAAGAGCAGTGTTCTGCTTCTACATAAGCCACTTTCCTTGCAACTTACAGAAATAATATGCTCTTTGGTTACTGCAACAGCAGTACAGACTTTACAGGGGTAAAGTGTGGTGGTTTGGCCCTGACTGGGAGCCAGATGCCCGCCAAAGCCACTCTCTCACTCCCCTTCTTAGATGGACAGGAAAGAGGGAAAATAAAAAAAGGTGCAGGAGTCAAGGTAGAAGCAAATTAATAGAATGAAAAATGAAGGCCACAAGTGGAAGCAAGAGCAAACAAAGATGTTATTCTCTACTTCCCATCAAACAGATGGTATTGGGTCAGTCCCAGGAAACAGGGCTTCAATATGCATAGTGGTTGGTCTGGAGGATGCTTACTTCTTTCACTTAGCTTTTCTATCTAAGCTGACCTCATATGGCATGGAATATCCCTTTGAGCAGATTGAGTCAGGTGGCCTGTCTGTCTCCCCTCCCAAGATCTGGCCCACCCCTCTGAGTACTCTTGGGGTGGGAGAATGTTAGGAAAGCAGAGACTTGGTGCTCGGTTCAGGAGTAGTCAAAACACTGGTGTGTTATCAACACCCAGCTACAGCACTGCAAAACCCATCTCTAGAAAGATGCTCTGGGGAGAATTAACTCCATCTCAGTTAAGCTCAATACATAAGGCAATGTGATCTCTGCATTTGATATTGCTGCAGTTTGCCATTTTTTGAAAGACGTTTGTATAGGCCAGGTGGGTCGTTGAAAGTCTAAGACTGGATCAAAATGAGTCACAGAAATTTGACTGCAGTATATTAATAAGCTGACGATTTCTGTAGGAGAAACCATTAAACACTTTAATTCCCCCAAAAGAAAATAGAATGTGGTGTTTCAAATCATATAATTATAGAATCACAGAACCATTTTGGTTTGAAAATATGTTTATGATTGTCCACTCCAATCATTACCTAACTCTATGAATTCTGGTGCTAAACTATGCTACTTAGCACCAAATTTTGCATCTTCTAAACACTTCCAGGGATGGTGGTGCAAATACCTTCCTCAGGAGCCTATTCTATTATTGCTAAGAAGTTTCTTCTGATATACCATCTAATCCTCCCCTGGTGCAATGTAAGGCCATTTCCTCTCATCCTATCACTTATTCCTAGAGAGAAGAGACCTACTTTCACCTTGCTACAACCTCCTTTAAGGTAGTTATAGAGAGCAGTAAGTTCTCCCATTAGCATCCTCTTATCCAGATTAGACAACTGCAGTTCCTCAGCCACTCCTCATAAGAGTTCTCCAAACTCTTCACCAACTTTGCTGGCCTTCTTTGGATTCACTTAGTATCTTCATGTCTTGTAATGAGTGCCCTAAAATATGGTCTTACCAATGCTGAGTACAGGAGGACAATCACTTCACCATCCTGATTGTCACACTATTCCTGATATGGGCCAGGATACCACTGTCCTTTTTCTGACCTCATGCTCATCAGGTCCTTTTCTGCAAGGCAACTTTCGAGCCATTCTGCCCCAAGCCTGTAGCATTGTATCGGGTTGGACTCAGCACTTGGCCTGGATAAATCTCATACAACTGACTTTGACACATCCATCCAGCCTGTCCAGCTTTCTTCCATCAATCAAATCAATTCTCCCTCTCAACTTAGTGTTATCTGAAGACTTATTGAGGGTGCAGATCACTAGTAAAGATCCTAAAGAGAACTGAGTCCACTACTGAGTCCTAGTGAATGCCACTTTTGATAAGCTGCCAACTGTATTTAGTTCCGTTTGCTATCACTCTTTGGCCTTAGCTGTCCAGCCAGTGTTTTTTTTTTTTTTCCCGGTGAAGCATCCATCCATCCAAGCCACAAGCAATCAGTTTATTCAAGAGTATGCTGAGAGAGATAGTGCCAAATGCTTTATTAAAGTCCAGGCACTCACAGCCTTTCCCTCATCCACTAAGCATATCACCTTGTCTTAAAAGGAGATTAGGTTTGTCAGGCAGAACACATACCGACCAAGCTTGATCATAAGGTTGCCCTGCACATGATGCATAACAGCACTCAAGACAATCTGCTCTCATGACTTTCATCAAAACTAAGGTGAGACTGACAGGTTTGTAGTTCTCTGGATCCTCCTTCCCACCATTCTTGTAAATGAGCTTCACATTTGCCAATCTCCAGTCAGCTAGGCTCTCACCACTTAGCCAGGACAAATGATGGAAAAGTATCTTGATGAACACTTTTACCACTCACTCATCATCCTGGGGTGTATGCCATCTGGCCTCATAGATTTATGTATATCTGAGTCACACAGCTGGTCACTAACCACATAATACAGGCTTCATTCTGATCCCCATCACTATTTTCCATCTACAGGGGGCTGGTCCAACTAATAAAGACTGAGGGCAAAGAGGGCACTGAGTACCTCAGCCTTTCCCTCATCTTTGAAGACTGTATTCCCTCCTGAATCCAGTAAAGGAATTGTCCTGAGTCCTTCTTTTGTAGCTAATATATATGTATATAATTATATATGTAAAACTCTTGTTGTTGTTTTTTACTGAGTTTATATATTTAAATAGTCCCGTATAAAAAAATGTAAGATGTGCTATTTATTTATAGAATCCTGTTGTGGTCTTCACTATATAGACTTTGCTCTGAATGGAGGCAGTGGGTTTATCTTGACTGGACATTGGTTGCCTGCCACACTTCTGTCACTCATCCTCCTCAGCTGGACAGGGAAAATAAAAATATAATTAAAGGCTTTCAGGTCATGATTAGGACACAAAGATCACTCAGCAATTAATGTCAAAGGCAGAATGAACTTGACTTGGGGAAATTAATTTACTGCCAGTCAAATCAAGTTAATGTAATGATAAACAAAACTGAATCTTAAAACAACTTCTCCCCTCCATCCCTTATTCCCAGACTTAGCCTCACTCTCAATTTCTCTAAATCCCTCTCCCAGTCAGTACAGGGAAACAGGGAATGGGGTTTTCAGTCAGTTCAACTATTATCTCTTTCCCTGCTCCAGTATAGGATCCCACTCATAGGAGACAGTTCGACATTATTTTTTTCTTCTAGATTCTTCTCACAGGCTGCAGATCTTCACAAACTGCTCCAGCATGGGCTTCTCTGTCCAGAACTCTACAGATCCTGATAAGACCCTGTTTCGAGGATGACAGACTACTTCAGTTATCCCTTTGCTCACGTGTGGGGGTCATCCTCAAGCTTCAGGGGTATAATGTAATTCACTATGGTCTCCATCACAGGTAGCAGGGGAAACTCTATTCTAGTGCCTGGAGCAGCTCTTCTTCACAGACCTTGCTGTCTGAAGAACTTTTTCTCAGTCCTTTTCTCTAGTTAGGATTGTACATTTTTTCTGTCTTTCTTAAATATAACAGAGGTGCTAGTACTGTCACAGATTGGCTTGTCTGATTATCACTGTCTTGGTGCTGACTGGCATTGGCTCTATTAAACATAGGGCACTTTTCCCACAAAAGCCACCCCTATACTTCTCCCCACTACTAAAGGCTAAGGTTTTTAATTTTTCTGTTTGTCAGTTGTTCTTGTAGGTTTTGGGTTCTTTTTTTCTCTCTCTCTCTTTTTTTTTTTTTTTTTTTTTTTCTTTTTTTGTTTCATTTTT
>VWZI01011087.1:161905-180712 GCA_013396835.1 Psilopogon haemacephalus | reverse complement strand
CCAACGTAGACCGAGGTGACCTAAGCAAACTGCCAGATCAATATTCCCTGCTCTTGACAGCTCAGCGATTGAGCCTCTAAACCTATGCTTCTGTGGTACTTGTCATAATAATTCAAGGAACACTATCTGTAGTTTAACCATATGCTTATTATATATATATATATATATATAAAATGATTAATTGCAGTTATTAATGAATTTATTTTCCTAATTGCTAAAAGTATCTGAAGTAAATCCACTTGCCCAACCCCTTTGGAAAGCCTGTCTGCTTTTTTCAGATCAAGTAAAGATCTTTTGCTGACTGGTTTCCATTATAACATCCGAGATGAAACTGTTTATTCTTCATGTACCGGAAGGCACTTTTCTTCAATTTCAGAATCACTATGTTTTTAGACATTCCTGTGGTAGGATTCCTTCTTTTTCCACTGGTATGCCTCATTGCACCGACTCAGTCCTAAACTATATGAGACTTAATTTCAGTTGAAACTGTCATGTGCCCCAAAATGTGTTATTTAGGATCATGGAATTTGTATTTTTTCTGATTTATAAAGACAACTGAATTTTAAAAAGTTAAAGATCCCAAGCAATATGTTTACTTGCAGACTGCTGGTCATTTTAGTATGATTACTAATTGTTCCAGCTAAGATGGTTTAATTCTCTATTAAATAATTGAACACTCAATGAGACTGAGAAAGAGGAGAAACTGCAAATCTGACTGTATAACTTGTTTGGTGTTCTCTTCTGGGATGTGAAATAGTCAGGTTACAAGTTTCTACTCCAAAATTCAGTTTAATTATTTATACAAAGAGAAATAGCTTCAACTGCATACTGAGAGGAGTTCACACTAGGATATCCAGTATTTTGAGGATTAGGGTGCTCCCCTGGGATACTGGGAGACCTCTCTTTCAATTCGTGTACCAGTGAATATTTTAATAATTTATACACAGTAAAATCACTTTAAGGCAAACTCACTGTTGACTGTCCTGCACCTTAGTGATTAGGACACTTAACTGAAATTCAAACAGACCTGATTAAACCCCCTGATCAAATTCGAACCCCAGATTGGGGACCACAAATGTTTGAAAACAGATTGCTCTCTCCTAGGCAAGTGCTTTGAATTTGCAGACTGCTGAGTTAAATAATACCAAACTCTGTCTGCAGGTTTTATGAAGCAGAGAACTTGTGAGAGAGCTGACCTGGAACTGTTGTTTCCTGCAGAGAATTCTTTATTGAGGATACAGAATATGAAGTGTTCTCAATACCTGTTTCAGACTGCTTCCATATCTTGGCAATACCATTGTGGATAGCTATTACTCATTAGCATTTGTGAATCCTACTGGTAGGCAGCAAATTCTCTATAATATGCACAGTGGAGTACAACGTGCCTAAAGGTTATAAATGTTAAAATTCAACACTAACCAACATAATTTGTCAGGAGAAGAGAGAAAATGCACATTTACATATAAATTGCTTGTACATCTCTATCATAGAAGAAATAAGACTACTTCAGAATGAGTAGCAGTACAGGTTAATACCAACTGGTCTCAAAAAGAATTAATTTATACAGTACATTTGATGTATCTACAAGTATCTGTTAGCATGTAAGGTAACTAAAAGCACCAATGACTTTGTTAATCATTGTAAAAGAAAACTAAGAAAATAACTTCTTGACTAAGGGAAAAATACATTTCTTTCTCTAGAGGATAGTAGCTTTCCAAGTGTCAAATTCATTCTATACACGAGTCAATAAAAGTCAGACAAGAAAATCTTACAGAAATATGTGTAGTCTCCTCAGACATCTATATTACTTAGATATACATAATGCCTCTAAATTTCTCTAATAATCTGAATGAAGATATTCTATCATTGCTAAGAGCAAAACAGGGAGAAGGAAACTTTAAGATCTATCAGTTTGAAAAAAAAAAATGAAATATCATAGAGAAGACCATATGAATACAGGAAAAGCAGATTTCCACAGGAAATTAGTATTCTAAGTTATGTCTATCAGTGTTATTGTAAATATTTAAAATAATTATACAAAGATAACATTTACCCTAATAATTTCTAACTCTATTAACTTACAGCAGATGAAAAATAAAAACAACCACCAACCCTCTTTAGAAGCAACTGATGGTTTTCATATGTCCACTGACAAATGAAATTATTTACCCAACAAAAACCAAAATTGTAATTCATCACGATGACACAAAATGTATAATCTACACTGTGCAGGGAAATAATTGTAGTAGTGATAATAGTAATAACAAAAAAAATAATGTTCCCCCTTCAGTCCCTTTTTTTTTTTTTTTTTGCTTTACAACCACATAAAATCTCTAGCATTTGTTTACATGGCAAAAAAAAAAAATCAATCTGATGTATTTTTTCCCTTTTACATTATTGTTTTGTTATGTCATAGACAGCACATAGCTCATTTTCTTGACAATTTTTCTGTCATACCATTTTCAAACTGCCTGTATATCACAGCCATTGATCATCACAGAGGTAAAAAATGAAACTAAAGTACGCATATAATTAAAGGTGGATGCAATTTCAATACACAAAATGTTCACATATGTTTTTAAGGAAGGCTTAGTAAAGTTTCCTTGCCATTCACCAGCTACACATTTTAGTGTCTGCTTACTAGGTAACCAGATGTGTCTGTTTACACGCCTGACCAACACGTGTTCAGAACAGTCAGAAAAGATTGAAACAAATCAGTTGTGAAGCTGGTTAGATCTAATTGCTGCTGCTGAGTCTAAATACTGGCCATACGGCATTTTACCAGCAGATCATGGTAGCCATGTCCATTTTATTCTGCATCTGAAGGTACAGAAAAAATCCTGAAACAGATTGTCTGCTCTTTTTTAAACATCTAAATAGAAGCTGGTGTTAAAATACAGTCAGTAGTTGATAGTGCCTTTACCTAATCCTTTAATCTTACACAAAATTTGAAGGGACATTTAAATGAAGTAGCTGTTACCATCTGTAACTGTAACTATCTACTCAATTCAAGTCATCTCTCTACTGCCCTTCAGAGCTTCACAAGCAGAGCCATCAGGTGAAGGTCCCCATGATGTCTTTTGTACAATCCAAGAATTATATCCGTTGTTAGCTTATGTGGAAGGAGATGCCCAACAGATCATTTCTACCTTAAAAAGAGAGGCACAATGTAGTTGATTCAAAAGTTTAAATATGATTAAGCATTGCCACAAACATCAGTCTAAACCCATATCATTCTCTGTGAAAAAATTCTACAGTATTTCCACCCATTTAGATGCCTCTCTCCATGAAATGCTTGAAAATCTCTAGTTATTTGAGAGGTCAGATTGTCTGACATATTTCTTTCTTAGATGTTTGGTTCAGCATTGTTACATCCTCCAAGGCAGCACCCTCAGAGAGCACAGATGCTTGCACCTGTGCAAATAGCAGTACAGTGGCAGAGTCAACAGTAGCTGCCTTTGAAATTTCTTGATAAAGCTATGGTGTATTAGCTTGAGGAGTAGGATTAAACAGATTCCAAAAGATATGCACAGCCAGGTCTTTTCCCTGGCAACAGTAGGTTATAAAATTGCTAAGGTGAGCCAAGAAGATAGTTGTGCTGAGCATTGTTTCTGCTATCTTATCAGGCAGGAGAGGCAGTGAAAAAATGAGCATGAATAGAACTTTAGTGAGTGACAAATTTTGAATCAAAAACATTAAAAGACTGTTGACTGCTTACACTAGTGTTCTGGGTAAAAGGTTTTAGTGTTGGGCAGATAGTCTCTATTTAAGCTCCCTTTAGTAGTTCAGTTTGGAAACAGCTTTGCAGGGAAAGAGAAACATCTTTGCTTGTGGGTTTTTATGCAAAGCTTGGGCGAAAATCCAGTTATTTACTTCCATGTGATAACGGCTGACTCCAAGAAAAACTTGCTTAACTGTGTGGTTTGAAAGAGACAGGCTACTAATGATATTTGATAGCATCAATCATGTTAATTCAGTAAGTCATCTGATAGTTTCTAACAGGTACTAACAGCTTGAATTCAGGGATATGGGAAGCTATTACTGAATAAGCATTGCTGTCAAATATGTAGCTCAAAGAGTGGTTTGAGTTTATGTTTGTTTATGTTTGTTTGTTTGTGTTTCTTTCAACTTGGGAGCAACTTTTTTTCCCCCCAGCACTAAAGAGAAAAAGTCATCAGTTTCAAAAGAAAACAAAAAAAGGGGAAAACATGAATTAAAGAAATCTTCAGACTATAAAGCCAAAACTGTTTCAAGAAGAAACTTCCAAAAATTCCAAACCTCTAATTCTTTTAAAATGATTGTCCATTTTGGTAAAGATTTTTTTATTGTTCTTACATCTACTATCACTTAACACTGAAAAGCATCCAGGGCTTCACAGCCATGTGCAGACTGACCTTGTAAGGAAGCTGATAACAATTAATAGCAAAAAACTTTGAAGTGAATCTCAAATCAAAATCAGTGAAGTCAAATAGGAGAATTTGTAGGGTATTAAGCAAAACTGTTTGCTGTTTTAATTGCTTTGTAAATGTTGTCAGTCATAGTTTACCCATATTATGATGTACACAAACAGGGTGAAGGTTACAAAAATAGTTGTAATAAGGAATCAAAAATTATCTTAAAGTGGTAGGACCCACTTAATTATGAAATAGTACGTATAAGAATTGCACAGGAAGAACACCAAGGCAAATTTCTTCTGACTTGAATGAATTATGCATTGACTGTTTACTGCCAACAAAGCTTCCTTGCCTTCCAATAGGGAGCCTACAAAACTATATTAGATCAGATACCTGGTATTTAGGCAGATAAAGTAATTTGATGATTCCTGCTACAGAGTTTTTAAGTTCTTCTTTGATGCAGAAGCCAAGATATAGCTCTGGTTTGGGTATTTGTATATTGATATTTACTGACAAGATCAGATGGAAAATTGCTTATCATTCAGGATAAAATGAGATTGAAAATATGCATTTGTATTTCATTTGACAATTCATCTTTGAATTAGTAACACATCTTTTGTTTTCATTATGTTCTGTAGCTCAATTTCTGAGACTTATTTTCTCATCCTGATCATTTAAGAGCCACTATAAAGGATAGCAGGCCATTAAAATAGATTTTTGTAACTGTGCTTTCTGTGTCAAATCCAGGCTTTTGAGACATCTCATGTGTCTAGTACAAGTGTTATCTGTCAATGTGAGAACTAAATCAAAATCAGCAGGAAACGGTGTCAAAAAAAGAGCGAAACAATAACAATTGTCCAGAAGTTAATGAAAATGGATGGAAAAAAATGAGAAGAGAATGTTGACACAAGAAGATTGCTCCTGCTAAGGATAAAAAATGAAGTAGCACTGTTTATCTTCATTTGGTTGCCTATCTTAAACTAAAGGATAAGCCCCAGTGTTGACTTGTAGAGAAAATATGAACCTTTTAAAAAGCTTGCTTTGTATGTAGTATTAACCTGTGTTGTAGAATCTTCTACCATCTGTCCTATTTATTCACATTAAGCTCTTCTTTCTTCTATGGATCACAGAGACACCCACCCAAAAAAAAAGGTTTTGTTTCTGCGGATTTATGTAAAATTTTGTAGAGAAAGAGCTATTTAGTGAAAAAGAAAAGAAGGAAAAAAAAAAAAGAAAGAAAAGGGGAAAGGGGAAAAGGGGAAAAGGGGGAGGGAAAAAAATAAAAAAGAAAAAAGGGGAAAAAAAGAAGAAGAAAAGAAGTTCTGACCCCCTGTATAAAGGCAATGAAATCTCACCCACAAATTCCTGCATTCAGCCACCATCTTGTAATTAGTTGTAGGGCATTGCTTCATGACATTCAACTCAGATTTAATGGCAGCAAATTACCATCTGACTTAAAGAAGCACAGTAACCCAACAAAGGCATTTAATTTTAGAGCGGACCTGAAGGATACAATTGGGAATTTTGCTGCTGATGTCTATCATATTACTATCTTTTCAGATAAACATTTATCATGCAGAAAGACCTTATAGACAATTGTTGTTTTCTTTCTTTTGTTTCAAAAGATAGAGTGGAAGTACTCCATGAAGGTGCTCATGGTTTTTGAAACAGGCCATGACCTAAGTCTATGAATTAAAGCACCAAATTTTTCCTATGGAATGAAATTGGTTTAAAGAGCCATTTCCTACTCCTTCCCTTTCATATACCAAAGGCAAATACTAATACTTCTGATGTGGTATCCTGCTAATCATTGAGAGTTTATTACGTCATGAAAATTGATTTTGGCTTTTAAAACTCTGCAGAAAAACATTGATTTCTACTATGTTTCATATGAGTTTACTGTAGTGGTTGACTTATACAATATTGTGGGTTTGACTGACAACAAATCACACACAGCTCTTAACGAGAGGCCCTGAGACAGATTATTCCCTTACTTTTTATGCCCTCCATTTAGCTTGAATTGACTTTTCAACACAGAGTTTCTAATGAACTGGAAACCAACATTTTTCCTTTATTTACTTTTTCTTCTATATGGGACATTAACATTCTAAATTTTCAGCCTGACCAGTGTGAATCTGAAAGAATAGTAACTACACAGCAAATGCTACACAGCAAATGCTACACAGCAAATGCTGAATCCTGAGCTGTCACAAAAGAGACAGAGGAATCCCAGATAAATATTTTAAATCGTACCTTATATGTCTACTTCAAACTAGCAGCATGGCAAAGACAATAAGGTAGGAAGAGATAGCAAGAAAACATAGCTATTTATTGGTATAGGAGCTGTTTGGAAAAAAAATATATCTGTGGTATTGCACAAAAACAACTATATTCTCAGAAGACAATGCTGTCAGGAAGAAAAAATTTTATCTATTATTTAATGTGTAAAGAAACACTGAAATTTCCAGCAAGATGAGAATTTCAGAACAAATTAAGATTAAGCCTCAATGCATTAGAAATTTTAATGTATTTGCTGGCAGTGGAAAAACATTGGAAAGCAATCACTACCTAGATTACTGTAATGGTAAGTAAAATCAAAGGTTAATAAGCCTTAAAGCCAAGGAAGCTTCAAGCAGCAATATAAAGGTCTTGTGTTTTTTAAAATTACTTTGCAATATATTTTTAGTAAACTTCAGATTATATATGCCAAATAAAACCTAGGTTTGTTTTGTTGCCATTTGAAGCAGGAGTCAAGCTTGGAAAGCTAATCATGCTTCTTGTTTCAATAGAAGATTGAGAAAGAAACAAATTTAAAATATCCTTTCATTTACTTCCTTATTTTATTGACTAACCCCCAATAAGGAGCTGACCAGGCCCTATATTATTGACAAAATATAATAGAAGACTGCAATGGGAAAAGATGAAGGGACACTCACATTTTAATTGCAGCCAGGAATAGAGAGCCTTAAGCAATTTTCTGAATTGAAATAAGTGATCTGTGATTAAGAAGTGACTGATAGACTTTCTTGTATTCAAATAATTTTATTCCTCCAGAACTGTAATTTAAGTACCTAAAAAATATATGATATCTTACAAGTTAGCCATACAAGTACATTGATGAGATGAGACACAAATATACTAAAGCTGTCGCGTCCCTGTCGTCCCTCCCCCCACACACACTTTTGAAATAACCCCAGCTAGGACTCAGAACGGTGGAAGTTGATAAATGAAGCTTTATATTTACAGCAATGCACAATATAGAAGCAAATATTTACAATGTATAACAGATATTTACAGATATATACAGTGAAAAGGTAATACAGAAACACCACAGCCCTCTCAGAGACCAAAATTCCCAAGCGGGGTAACCAACCACCCACTGCCACCTTTGCCCCCTTCCCCAATCTTATCTCACCACCTGTTGATGCTGCAGATAAGGTGAGGTAGATCGGCCAGGGGGATTAGTAGCAGGGAAGAAGTTAGTAGAATTATTAAGAATCAGCTACAAAAGGCTGAGACAAAAGGAACCATGCAAGAGAAGCAGCCACAGCCCAGAGCGGCCTGAAACTGTCTGACTATCTGTGTTTGGGTTACACTTTTAAAACAATTTTTTTTTTTCTTTCTCAGTAAAGCTCTGGGTGAAGTGACATAATGTGTTTTCCTCTCTCAGCCAATAGCCTAATTTCTCACTCAAATTCTCCAATTAGTTCAAACCAGCACAATTGTGAAGTAAAAATCCTCTTTAAAAAATAATCATCATTATGTTCTTCTTGTGATTAGAGATTAAACAGTGACTTAGAAATGTACTAATTCTAAGGATCATATATTTAAAAAACAAATGCATTACAATTGTTCTTCCAAAAACATTTACATTAATTTCTCTGGTCTTGTTGTAGACAAGTTTCTTTAGATTTTTTTTCAACATTACCACCCCAAACCAGCCTAAGAACTGTTCTTTGTGGTTCTTTTTTTTTCTTGTCTTTTAAAGCACATACATGCAAGCAAAATCATACATTGATCTTATATCTGGTGTATGAGAGTCCTTTATTAAATAAATTCCAATTACATAAAATTGTCATTTATTAACAGAAATAAGGAATTAAGAGAAATGGAAATAAAAAAACATTAAGAGAAGTTTTAAGTACTGTATTTTGAATAGTCAAATATTTCAGGAATATCTGAAACAGATTGAGTAGCTTTGTTTGGGGTTTGATGCTTCTTTTTCTGTTTTTTGGGGGGTTTTGATTTTTTTTTTTTTGTTTCAGTTTTGATTTTCTTTTCTTTATGCAAGTATTTTATGTCTTTGATATGTTTGAGTAGCTCTCACTTCAAGTAAATAGGTGACCAGAGATTCTTACTTTGCATGCCTATCTTAAAATTTCAAAATTCCTACTAGAACTTGAGTCCTAGCAGCTCATCTTTCTACACAGAAAACAGATTTTGTTTTAAGACAATCAGAAGTTTCCTGGTTCTGTCAGCACAAAATCGGTGATATGTGACATGGAAGAACCCTTTAGCACCTTGGATATATAACATATGCTGTGGAGTTTATACACCTCCAAAGTTATACATTAAGTCAGTAGCTGTTTATAGGATTACAGGATTAGCTCCATGTCACTGAAGTCCCTCTACTTCGTTTGTTAGACCTAGCCCTTGAAGGATTAACAATGGTTAAGACATTTAACTTTGAATATGGAGTTCGTCTTTCCACACATGCATGTGTACACAGTTTTACTACATAACTAAAACATTATCAGTGTGATGATGTCTTCTTTTCTATTATGAATAGCTGTTTGCAACAAAGCTTCAACCAGCGATTAAAAAGTGAATAGAAAAAATTCCAACTTACAGCACATTTACTGCCAGGAATTTGAAGTGTGTCATTACTAGGTCTGATGACATGTAAACTCATGGTGAGTAATCCCATAGTGCTAAAAACTGGTAAATTACACCCATGCCAGGGACCTCTTGAAAATTTCCATCTTATGTTTATCAGAATTCACAGATGGAATAATAATTTGAATAAATATGTCCAGCTGAAAACACATGAACTGTGGGAAATTTGCTTCCTAGAATTCACAAAAATGCTTCTGAGGTATTATCTGAGTAATAACTTATTCAGAAATATAACGTGGCTAATATTAGTCTTCATATTAGTAATTCAAAGCTTAATTCACTGTGAGGTGAATTACTGAAACAGATAGGTGCTGTATATATGTTTCCATTAACATATTTCCCATTAGGTTATTCACAAAAATATTAATTGGAATTATCATTAAATAAGAAAAAAATAAAAGTTTTATTTGTGACAGATTTCCAGTTAAGGAAACAAGTACTCTTCAAGACATGTTTTTTCTTGAAAATATTCTGAAATCTCTTGCTGCAATTTTCTTTGATCTTGATGACAGGCAAAAAGTTATCAAGAATCAAAACAAGTAGAAAGAAACATATGTGGAAGTCTTACAATTGTGTTTTCATACCGATTTTCATCCTATCTTCCCTTACATAAATAAAATATACCCACCCCAAACCAAAAAAACCAACACACACAAAAAAGTCTTGTACTGCTTTTACAAGTTTTGTGAGAAGAGAGTATAAATGTGCTTGTGTTATACTCAGGCAGACAACAGGTGAGATTGTAATGGTATGGGTGAAATATTTTCCAAAAATAATATTGTTTATTAATTTTGATATTTAGCAATATCACCACAGACCATGATTTTTAATAATAATAGATTCTTTGCATGGTCATGGGAAGCATTACACAGAGGGGGAAACAGAGAATCTAGAACACTTAAGAAATAGCTAGTAATAACATAACAAATATATACCTATTTTGGAAAGAGAATCTTGCAGCCAATACAGTGCTCACCCTCTAGAGAGACCTGAGAGGCTCCTTTCTGCTAAGGCAGAAGGCACAACAGAATTCAGTTATAGAGAGTTATGAATATTTATTCACAAAATATTATCTCTGGATTCCTGAGGCTAACTACAGTTTCCAGACAGTACCCAAACACTTGAAGGGAGTTCTGTCGGTGTCTTAATGGCTGTTGAGAGGCTTCTAGATCTTCCCAGGTTCTAACAAGACGCTAGAAAAGAAGCAATCTCTGACCTGATTTTAGTTCCTCTTGGACTCTGGACTTGGCATGAAGGTTTGCAGAGGTGCAGGCAGTATGTCTTGCAGTTGTGTAGAGAGCACAATGTCAGTAACATTTCTCACCACATCATGAGGCACTTAATGCATTCTCCTGGTAAACTTGAAGCACAGCAAGTTTCCAGGTAGTCAAAGCTTTTACATCAAAGCTAAGCTGGTCTGAAGCATTAGGCACAGGAGAATACACTGAGGCAGAGCAGAGCACACATTGTCAGAGCAGAGCCCACTACTTGCAATTTAGCTCCATTTACATAATTTGCCCAAGTGTAATGGCTCCTTTGGCCACAGAGATTCACCAATCAGAATGATAATTTGCCAAATTTACCATATTTTGTGAAACCAGGGATTGCTTACACTTGCTTGGGCAAGACATTAACAAGTGCGTAAACACCTGTGGGTATCTGTTGATTGCTTTGGGAGGGGACATAATGGCCCAAGCCTTTGTTTTCCTCCTGCCCTTGCTTCTCCTATCAGCCGAAGGGTGTGGCAAGCCAGGACATGTTTTAGGCCTATTGGACTTCCATGACAGAGATATAAAGACAAAACCATACGCTTTCAAGGACAACACGGTTTATTGAGTTCTAGAAAAAAGTGTTAGAAGTAACAAAAGAGAAGTGGCAAAAGGAATGAAAACTCAGAAGCTCTTAAAAATATTCTTGCTCTCTAGCTCAATATAAGGAACTGCCAGCCCTCTTGTTGTTCATCTGGTTGTATGTAGGTATGATTTCTTCCCACTCAAGGGCTGCATTATACAGGGCACATCTACCTTTCCTGTGCCACACAGCAACCCACTAGATGTTGTGGTAGGCCTGGTAGGTCAAAATAGGCTTATATATATTTTTTTTTTTTCTTCTCTCTCTCCTTCTGTTTTGGGGAGAGTAACCATGGGAAAGAGGACAAAAGAACCTGGAGCCACTGGGTCTGGGGACTCTGGCTTGACCTGATTTGTTTTCCTCCTGTTTGCATCCTGTGGTAAATAAAGCGCATGCACTTGGCTTGTATCTTCCTTGTGCAAAACCTATATTTACCCAAATTTGGGTAAAGCAAGCATATGATTTCACTTAATATGGTCAAGCTTGGCTAACTGCCATTCTGATTGGCTGTTTTGCATCCAAAGGCCCATTAGTCTCAGGCTGAATTGATAAAAAGATATAAGCAGGTAAAACAATGTGCTCTGCCATTGTATCTGTGCTGCTCCCTGCTGCCATACTTTATGGCATAATGCCTTGCTAAGCTATAAGCTAGTTTGTTTGCCTAGAAACTGCCTGCTTGGAGTTTACCAGGAGCAGGCTTTAAAGACCTTCATGCAATTGGCCTGCATAGCCTGCATGAAATCCATGCTGAGACTGCATAGTGCAAGGCATCCTGCATACACCAGCCAAGACGGGAAGTCCTGGAGCTACACAGATCCTCCAGAGAAACCAGAATCAGGTCAGAGGTCATCTGCCCCTTTCCCCAGCATCCTGTAAAGCCTGGGAAATAATATTTTGTGAGTAAATACTTAAAGCCTCTTATAATTTAGCAATTGCTTTCTGTCATAAACCGAAAGGAGTTCCCTGAGTCCATCTAGTTGATAAGCAGTGTATTGACCACCAGACCCTTCTCTTCCAGTTCAATTAATGTTTATGTATATTTTTGGTACTTATTTCTAGATCTAGTTTATCCTTTATGTAATGCATTCCGTGACCATTTCAAAGAACCAGTTATGATTAAAAGTAGTTGTCAGGGGTGGTGAGAGTTTTGAATATCAAAATTAATAAAAAATATTAATTTTGAAAAAAAATATATATCTGTCATCAATTAATTGACCCTCCACTACACTGGAAAAATATGGACTGCCAAAGGCAGTGTACCAGAGCAATGCACCAGAGCAGTGCCTGCATTCTGCCTCCTCTAGTCTCTGAAAACTGTAAGGGCTATTGTCTTTAGCCATAGACCAGAATCAAGGTTTGTCCTCACCATACCTGTCTTTTACTTCCATCTTGGTTATATGGAACAATAAATTGACTCTTTCACAACTGGTACACTTGTACTTGCATTGTGGTCTAGAGTGGGATGCCAAGACCCCAAAATGCAATAAGTTCTGGGTGTGTGCAACTGATGGAAAAATACCAGGACCCTTGAGCCCGGCACTTGCACAAACCAGAGTATTGCATAATGTATAAATGTTCAGTGTTGTTCAGGTGATCACATATTTATTTTACGGATTGCTGCGTGTTTTTATAGTACAAAATTCATAAAATCAGTCTCTGTTTTAATTCTCATCGGTATTTTAATGTGTTACATTGAGAAGTGTAAGACTGAAGGTTGCTTGCTACTGACCTACTCAGTTCATAGGATCACGGTGTCATCTTTAACAGCAACAAATACTAATGGAGAGAATTAATCATTAACAGCTCTTTAATAGGGTCAGCTGCAACTCTGAAACTGGGAGTATCAGGTTACACCCAGAGGATATCATGTTGCAATCAGCCACTTACTAAAGCATCGGTATTAAGCATTCACAATAGTGATTGAACAAAATTATTTTACTGAATTTTCACAATTCCTTCTATGCATAGGCCTTCTGGAAAATCACTACATCTGTCACAGCTCATTTGAAGTCGCAGATTACAGGGAGAATGCTACACATATATATTTTAATATCAGTTTCTGCTTAGGTGAAGAAGTCTTAGTATAACTTTTGAGACCTAGTATCACAACGACAGTTTTCATACACAGGCACATGCTTTTTAGTATATGCTCAGATGAGGGCAGATTTATTTTATTTTATTTTATGTGTGTGTGTGTGCGTGTAAGTAATCAAGGAACACTTACTGTTTTTCAAATTTATTGTTGAACGATGGTCTATTCCCCCAAAATTTCATAGTTTAACAAGTTGTACAGGCTTAGAAGGGAAAACAGTTGTAGCACTGGTTTAAGACAGAAATGCAGTATCTCCTTACTAAGGAAAGGAGTTTTTTAAGAACACAGTGATGTATTCTGAAAAAAGTATTTGAGAAACAAAAAGAATATTTTGCATTTCCAAGCTATGGAAGTATATTTCTTTTTAAAGAAGAATAGGTTGTGGAGTGATAGAAGAAGTGAAAATGTCTAAGATTAATGAAATTAATAAAAAGACAATGTAATGATTGCGTGTAATGATATCTGAGGCAATTGGAAATGACAAATGAAATACTTGGGATAACAGATGCTTAGGCCTGAAAATGATCAATAACATGACTGTGAGACAGCTGGCTTCATTATCTGAAGAAATTAGCTAACTGGCTAGGAACTTGCATCTGGTTAGGTCAATTAAAAACAACTGATGGAATAGAAGAGTTGTGCTTCATTGGTTCAAATAAAATAAGTTTAGTAAAAGATTTAAGAAATCACAGATGGGTGTCTAATTAATAACAACAGACACAACAAAAGAAGGCGGTTATCTAGGGAAAAATGTTTGAGGATATCAAGCATAGTGAGGCCAGATACCTGAGGAGTTTAGGTTAAGTTTGGTTAATTGAAATATATTTGATCAGACAACAGCAGAAATTAATGTCTGTCTCATGCACAGACATTTTGTCTTTGGTGTACACAGCCCTTGGACACAAAAACTAAAGCTTTCCAGCTTCTAACTAGAAAAAAAGCTGTCCACAAAACTTCACAGCATGAATTCTCACATCTTAGGAGCAGCTGAGTTAAATAACTGGTTTTGCTTTAACATGAAACATAAATAATAATCTCTGATCTCTGCTCAGGAGTATCCTAGTTCAAACTTGTCTATACTTACACTCCATAAAAATTAAAATATTAAGATCTTTGAGTGACCAATGTTAAAGTTCATGCACTGGAAAAAAAATGTTAACATCCCTGACCTTGCCAAATGGAAGTAAGAGTTTTGATAAAGTAAGAGTTTTGTTAAAAACAAAAGCAACACAATAGGCACTTAAGATCAATTGTAATGTGAAGACATCTAGTCACCTGAGACGATGAGGAAGGAAATCTGAATCTGTCCGTGAACCTGGCATGCAGTGTTCACATATTACAGCATGTTAATTGGGCATCTTTTCAAGCAGAGCAAGCAGACTCCTGTTCTAGAGAAGTTGAGCAGAACATGCACAATGACCAAAAATGTATGGGAAGGTGCTGGAAGTGCATCCTTTTATCTCTGGAAGTGATCCCTTGGAACCTTCATTAACCCTCAAAAATGCAGTGCACATTGTGCCAGCTAAGTGTAAGGCAACATCCTGAATGTTGAAGCTTCAAGCAAAGAGCTAGATGTGACTGGAGGTTATGTTAATGGAGCAGAACATAAACAACTATGAAACATAAGAAAATAAATTGGTGGGCTTGAAAAATAGCACTGTGTGCACATGCCTATGCATGTGTCTACTGGGAAAATGTGCTCAGCATTGTTATTGTGACATAGAAGGTCAACAGGGAGGAATGTCATGAGTCTTTCTATCACATTGGAACTATCTTGTTACTGTATATGACTGAAAAGACTCTGGCTCTGTCTTCTTTGTATCTTCCCTTCAGGTATTTATATAAACTAATAGAACCCCTTTTCTATAGGCTGAAGTGTCCCATCTCTCTCATTCTTTCCTCATATGATATGTTCCAGTCACTTATTCTTTTTGGTGACTCTTTGTCAGATTCTTTCCAGTAGCTTCCCCATCTCTTCCATATTGGGTATTTCCATAGCACTTATTACTGTCCTCCAACTAGATTTTGTCCCACTGGTCATCACACTCTAGGCCTGGCTGTTTAGCTGCTTTTCAGTTCATCTCACTGTCATCTCAACCAGCTCATATTTTATCAGCTACCCTTCAAGGAGACCATGTCAAAACCCATATTGAAGCCAAGACAAACAATGTCCACTGTTCCTACACACACACTAGATTTACCTAGTCAGTAATTACAATTAGCAACAGTAATAAAGCACTGCATTAGAGTCAGTTCTTGTCTGTCACCTATGTATGCATCCATGGCAACTAATATTGTACTTGATTTTAAATGTGATCACATGGAGATTTATCACTACTTTTGAGAACCATAAATTAAATTAAATGGGGAAAATGGATTATTAAATGGTCTATACGATTATTAAATGGTCTATACAAATCAGTTATTCATGTCACTCTAATTTAATAATGCTATTCCAATTTTTTACTCTTATTGATATCATATATGGCATTGAGCTAGCCATATGTAAAGATTGTATTTCTCATAGTATTAGTTGCTGATTTGTTACTCTTTCTATTAGGCAAGATGGCAGCAGAAACTATCCAAGCATATTTGAGTTACAAGATGAAGAGAGCTGAAAACAAAGTGCAGAAGCTGTGGGTTTGAGCAGGTAAGACAGAACAGAAAAGGAACTTGTGTATATGCACAGAAAGTAGAAAAAGAGTTTGGCAGTGTTGCACTTGTATACTCATCCCACAAATAGAATCCAGAGGACATATTAATAAACCTAGAAAAACAAGAAATACCAGTTGGCTGAATCTACTGTGATGTACCTTTAAGGGAAAAAGTGAATGCCTGAATAATTCTGTAGAGTTGCTATATTAAATCTCTCTATAAAGAGATAGAAAAGGTAGGGCAATGGCAAAACAGAAGTTATTGCTAAATTAATCACCCCAAGAGTTACCGCTTGCATTTCTGCAGCCTGCAAATGCGTGCCAGGAGGAAAAGAAACAGAGTGGCCAGCTCCCCTGTGCCCCTCCCCCACCTCCAAAGTAACAGTACCTCTTGGCACCATCTTTAACCAAGTCTGTATTTCTCCAATTCAGAATTATTTATTCGCTGTATGGGCCATGAATTTCTGTGGTATTTTTTCCCGTACAGGTCACCCAAGGACACCATTATTCTGTCTCAGGTTTTTTGTTTAAGAGCAGGACAGACTGAGATTATACTATTTTATTCTATTTTCTAAGGTAAAATGGCAGTAAAATAATAATGCTCTCACTGAATTGGAGAAGAATACAGAAGTTTTGTATTTAAAAATGTGCAGGAAAAGATATGGCATACATGAATCCTTAACACATAATACAGATACAGGACACATGAGAATTTCCCAGAACCTTCACCCCAGCCAAAACCACCAAAACCCCAGTGCTCATTTTCTTCCATCCCCCAGTGCCTCTCAATTAGCCCCCAAACAAGCCAGATTCACTGTGGCCTGTGGCCTTGAAGACTGTGGCCTACCATAGGGTACTCCCACATAGTTACCTGATTACTCAGGTAAGGATCTCTCTGGAGAGCTAAAAGGGCAGGGAGAAAAGAGAACAAATTGATCTTGTTGCTTACTTTTAAAGTATTTGCAGCATTTATGGGACTGAATAACAAAATTACAATATCTGGAGCCATCCATTTTGTCCCTTGTGACACATCTTGGTCTTTGTAGCTTTTTAAGAAATCTGGGATAGCCTGGAAACCCTCAAACCATGACATATGACAATCATCTTTCCATGTGAGAATAAGCATACAAAACCCAGAGTACTTAAAAACCTGAATGATTTTTTGAAAACAAAAATTCTCATGTATATATATATATATAAAAATATATATATAATAATTACATTCCTAGTTTAATGTACATATAGCTATAAAAAATATACTATAGTGTTTTATTACAATATGAATGAAAATTTATAATCCTTTTAAAAAAAACCCAAACAGTAAAGATCTATTGGTTACATAGGATAAGGAGGAATAAAAAACCTTTTCCTGCAGCTCAGTTATGCAGATACGTTGTTGATGTAGGAGAGTATATGGTAGAAATTCCGTAGGACCTATACCAAAGATGAAACCTTATTTTGAGCAAGCAAAAGTGTCTTGCTTGCATTATTTGACTTGAAATTATAAACTTGAAGTTCTCATGGTAATCCAATAGTAGATTATTGAAAGACATGTGTTTTCATTTTTGCTGTTATTTTTTTGGGCATATCTCTTGACTTAGGGTTCAAGGTCTGCCAGTGTATACTGAAACTGAGCTAAGCACAATTTTTTTGGGTCAGTAAATTTTTGAGTCAACAGTGACTGTGTGTAAATGCAAGTAATACTTATTACCTAATTTTGTCAGAGAAGTAGACACTTGGAAAACTTAAGGCCTTAAGTGTAGGCATCTAAATTTTTACTTTATTTTCAAAACCAACACATAATACAAAATGAAGTTTCTGCGACACTAAATTCTTCTTGTATCTATTCAGACTATATAAGTTATACACATCTTCCCTGTTTAGAAGTATGCTTATTGGTGATTCCATGTGTTAGTTCAATATATTTTTATATAGTCTTACATATTTAAATATAAGTAATTTCCACCTTGATATCAGTGATAGGTTCTATCCAATTTCTAAGTAAATAATAGCAACAGAGAACAAAATTTTGATGTTGGCAATAATTTTGAAAAAGTTAGCCACAATACCCATCTGTCACCATTTTTTCTTATATAAACAGCAGAAGAAACTGCCCTGTATTTTATGCCCTAAATACAAGATCTGTGTTCCATCTCTCAATGTCAGCACAGAAGTCCTTGGAAAACAGCAAGTGATGTCCTACAGAAACTTGCAAACAACCTATATTGATGGGCATTGCAGTGCTATGATAAAGAAATTACCACAATACCACTTTCTGTCCTCTATCTGTCTTGTTGGTGATGTAGTGCTTAAACATCAGAATTAATTAATGTTCTACAAGCTGGAATTTTAAAATGCTTTAGGATATTCACTTAGGATAACAGTCATAATTAAATACTGGGACATGCACCTTGGGGACATATCTTGATATTGGTTTTCTCAGGTACCTCTACATGTGTGGAAATTCAGTATGTGTGTAATGGCCAGGAGGAAAATGCTTTTAATTAACTCTAAAGATCTTTAAAAATATATTTCTTTCTAACTTTTTTTTTTTTTATTGTTATATGTCATTATAATAACATCAGTGGATGTTTCAAATGAGACTGATATACAAACTGGAATGGAATCTAGATGAGAGTGTCAAAGAAAGAAAGATGAGTCCAAATGTCTCTGTTCACTGCTATAACAGAAAACACTATAGAATCATAGAATCATAGAATCAGTCAGGGTTGGAAGAGACCACAAGCATCATCTAGTTCCAACATCCATGCCATGGGCAGGGACACCCTACCCTAGATCAGGCTGGACAGAGCCTCATCCAGCCTGGCTGCAAACACCTCAAGGGATGTGGCCCCAACCACACCCCTGGGCAATCTGTTCCAGGGTCTCACCACTCTCATGGTGAAGAACTTCCTCCTCA
>VWZI01011087.1:93909-152739 GCA_013396835.1 Psilopogon haemacephalus | reverse complement strand
AAAAAAAAAAGATAAACCAGAAAACTTCTTGATGTTATTCCTTTAGAAAATAACCAAATTACTATTTGGGTACTATAGAAATAAAGGTTTAGAGAATGGATATAAGGTATTTGCGGTTACCATAATTTCATGGAAGGTAAATCTCATCAATCAAATGTACTAGATTTTTTTGGTCATTTATTTTGACAGAACTATACTTTGGTAATTCTTAAGTAATTCTATTGCTTCAACACACCTTTTTCTCCAAGGCACTTTAATTCTACATAACATTTTGATTAATAAGATTGCATTGGGGAATTAATCAGTCACACGTCAGCAGGATTGAAAATTATCTTGTTGACATATCTCAAAATATAATTGTTAGAGAGGAGGTAATAATGAGCAGGGACATTTCTGGTGAGTCCCTTAAGGGATTAATTTTTCATTCTGCAATTTTTAGCACTTCCATTTATGATCTCAAATAAAGAAGATATGCATTTGAAGAGTTTGAAAATTACATACTAAGAACAGGATAATGAATATTGAAAAGCAAATATTGGAATTACTTTTAGAACTCCTGGTGTTCTTTTATATCATTTGCCTCAGTGAATGGCTGGATGAGTATCAGTTGCCACTTCTACACAGTCCTCAGGGAAAATATGATCACCCATGTTGTCAGTGAACTTACTCACAGTTCTGCATCTAGGAAATGAGTATAATCAAACCTTAAGTTTCAAGGTTTCAGGTAGTTTCTTGTAAAAGTCAGGATTATTCTTTCCTTCTTTTCCTACAGAACCAACATAAAGTAATTACTTTGACTTTCATTCTCTTACTTTTCTTGTCCATTTGAAATATTATAGATCTGAGATCAAATAAAGCTCACAGCAAAAGCAGAAAACCCTATCTCAAGCATTTCATTTCCTAGACTCATCATGTTACAATCACACTGAGATTCCATTTTGGGTTTGAAAACCTTTTTTCCTTACATTCAGATTGTCAGAGAAATTGTATTTGCAGTCCTAAAGACTTGGACTATTTGCTTGTGTTATTTGACTCCATTTCCTTGGGTGATTTTGTACGCTCTGATTTTCTCTGTCTATGGTGTAACCTAAAATCTGAATCATGACAGACTTTAATAAAGGTAAAAACTTTATCATTTTATAGCCAGCAATGTACAAGAAATTATGATCAAAATATCCAGGTGTTCTAAAATTTAACTCTCAGGCAGCACATATGTCAATAATATAAAGCTACCAAACTCACAGCTCTTCTAAATTCTTCTTAAACTTTTAAAGTTACCCTCAAACTTCAAACCATATTCGTTCCTTGATAGTAGACAAAATTACTAGAATATATATATATGTTTTACTTTCCTTGTAACAGAAGGAAGACTTAATTACAGTTTATAGTTTGCTATAATTAGTGACAGATTACTACAAATAGATTTTGTGGGGTTTTTTATCAGTTGGGGGTTCTTTTTGTTTGCTTGTTTTTTCTCCAAAACAGTCATAAAGAGCAAAGAACTGTTAATCTTTCCTAAATTACCTCAAGCTGTGATACAGTGAACTTTCTTTTCTTTTCCACTTCAAATATACTGCTCTGTCATAAAAAAAGTACCATGTGGTGACAAGTGTCTGTGGTCTAGCTATACTTCAGACAAGCAGACCTCTTTACAAAAAAAAAAAAAAAAAAAAAAGAAAAAAAGAAAATATGTCACCAACTGATTAGAAGTTAGATAGCCTGCAGTAAAACTTTTTGCTTCTGAGCTTGACCCTAGTGAGTCACCTAGCTTCCAGTACTGCAAATCATTTATTGATTCGTTGTATCCAAGGTTTTTCTTTTCTCCTCATCCACCTTTATCAGAGAGATCTACAACACAGCAGGTATGAATTTGAATAACACTACTACTACACATCAGATATGTGCACTGTACCATGAATGTGTTAACTGGAGAGTCAGTATTTGGAAGAAATTGTATTTACTTGAATAAAATAGTTTTTTATACACACTAGTACAAAATCAAGTACTATCTAAAAGTAAACAAAGCTCTATTGTATTTCAGATGCCTAATTTCTCGTTAAAAATGCTACTCCATGTCTTTATGTTCTGATGCAGAGTTGCAGATGCAATGTATGTTTGGGCAGTTTTAGATATTGTAGCTTGTTATAGATATCGTTGCAATAAATTACATAAATGCATCACATTATTTAAGTAGTTTCTTATGAGTATGCCCATCTCTGAAAGGCACTAAAATTGCTTATGATATTTCTTCTTTATAGATTTGAGCATTCATATTTTAATTTCTACAAATTTGTTCCAGACTTTGCTCAAATCAACTTCTTTAGTTGGAAAAGGTATGATTAGCAGATCCATAGTGTTATGCTTTAATTCTGAGATAAGATGTTCCTTCCATTGGATAGTGTAGTTTGCACTTACGTTTTCTTTTCTAGAAAACAATAAAAACTAAGCAGTTTTATACAAATACATTTTAAAAGTCTCTATATCAGTCCTCAGATTCCAAACAGAAAAAAAATCTAGCATTCTATTCCATTGTCTTGTAACTGCAGGCTATTGTTATCATTTTAATAAAGTTCACAACTGGGTATCATAATAGAGAGCTCTGCTTTTAGTATCTCAAATGAAATAACTCATTTCTGTGAGAGTTTAAACCTCATATTGCATGGCTCAAGCCACAAAACTCCCTGCTCTCAGACTGTTCAAATGGTTTATTGGCATATGAGTACTTTTTTATCGATCTTGATACAGTGGAGCAGAGACCTATAAACCAGCATTCTTCTTTACTTACCAAATTTCCAATACTATAATATTCAACTGATTTAAAATAATCCTTCAAGTAGCCAAGTGTTTTGCTTTTCATAATGCCAGCTGTAGTAAAGTACTTTGTGTCATGAGATTGAACATATCCATCACTACTCTCCATGTATGTTTACTTTTAAAATGAAAGAATAAAGTACTTATTATTCAGCGGTGTAAGTTGGTTTTCCTATCCATTCTTATCATGATAAGTCTTATATTTTAAATATTCCAACTTAACTGGCTTACATTTTCTGCCTTTAAAAAAAATTAACTATTAACCAGTTTCAAGTGTCAATCTCATCAAAGTCCTCACTGACGAAGTAAATGCAATTATTCAATTTCATAGTGTGTTTGGCAGCACAAATATCAGAATAAATTTCAGTTTTGAGGTACACAACAAGGGCCAAACCAGTATGTTCACTTTGTCAGTCTAGACAGGCAGATTTAAAAAAAAAAAAAATTGCTGTTGCTTTGGATATGTTGAATAAGACAGTAGGCATTTTCAATATCTGGTGTAACTTATCTGACACTTTGAAGTCTGTAATAATCTGTAGCATGAACTATTGCTTTTGCAAGGCTGAGTGTGCTTCACATACACACAGAGAACACTGGCACCTCTGTTCATGTGCCACAACCAGGGTACTAGTGGCATTTAACAACATCCACATGGACTGAGTGTACACTAGTTACCAGAATTGACATAACATATAACCATAGGTACTCAAGTCCTGTTCTCCTTGAGGAAGTCAGACATGAAGTTCACACAAATGCCACACACATATCCTTTAAACATCAGCATCTTCTGTCTGACCACTACCCCTGCTTGAGTGGTCACTCTAATGTCTGACAGGTCCAGCTTGGTGGTCTCTAGAAAACACACGAACTCTCATGCTTATCTCACCCACTCTATATTCATTCACTTTCCCCACCCTCAGCATGGTCCTTCTGTGTGAACCTGGGGCTATCTACTCACCATCTGGTTCACATCCATCTATAAGTTATAAGATAGGAAAGCAGTGGTCCCTGCAGCTGCTGTCTTGTAGGCACACTGTGATCCTCACTCCCTCCAGCTGCTGTACCATGGAAGCAAGGGCCCTGTGGCCTGAGGTGTGACTTCAGCTGTTGGCACTTGCAGCTATCCCTGCACTCTCCAGCTACTTCACAACAAATACGCAAATCTTTATGACGTAGGTGTCTTCCAGATGCTAATTCTGAACCTCTCACTCATTGCTGGTTGCATGAAGGGATAGGACACTGTTTCCAGTGTCTCAGTCATAGAATTATAGAATTGGTTGGGTTGGAAGGGAACTTAAATATTGTCTAGTTCCAACCCCCATGCCATGAGCAAGGACACCTTCCACTAGACTAGGCTGATCACAGCTTCATCAAGATTGGCCTCTCTAACATCTCCAAATAGGGGTCATGCACAACCTCCCTCAATAACCTGTTCCAGTAATTCATCAATTATTATAAAGAATTTTATTCTAATATCCAATCTTATCTACCCTCCTCAAAATTAAATCCATTCACTTTTGTCCTATCACAAGCCTTTATAACAAAAGTCACTTATAAGCTTTCTTGTAGGCCCCTTTCATGTACTGGGAGGACATTATAAGGTCATGGAACAGAATCATAGAATCACAGAAACATTAAGGTTGGAAAATAACCTTTAAGATCATTGTGTTCAATTGCAACCCAGCTACTGTGACCACTAAACTATATCCTTAAGCCCCACATCTACATTCTTCTTGAACACCTCCAAGGATGGAGACCCTACCACCTCCCTGAGCAATCTGTTATGCTTCATCCCTTTTTCAACAAAAAAAATCCTAATATCCAGTCTAAACCTCCCCCATCACAAGTCTGTTTTCTCTAGCCCTATTGCTAGCTACCTGGGAGAAGAGACTAGCACCAACCTTCACAACAACCTCCTTTCAGGTAGTTGTAGAGAGAAATAAGATCTCCTCTTAGACTCCTCATCTCCAGACTAAACAACACCAACTCCTTCAGCTTCTCCTCATACAACATGCTCTCCAAACCCCTCACCAGTCTTGCTGATCTTCTCTGGATGTAGTCACAGAATCACATAATTATTGAAGTTGGAATAGACCTCTGAGGTCATCAAGTCCAGCCTATGAACTAACACCACCACAGTGACACATCCAATCTTTCCTCAAACATCTCCAGGGAGAGTGACTCCACCACCTTCCTGGGCAGTCTATTCCAGTATCTAATTATCCTTTCCTTGAGGAAGTTCTTCCTAGCATCCAACCTAAACCTCCCCTAGCACAGCTTCAGGGCATGTGCTCTTCTCTTGTCACAAATTTCTTGGGAGAAGAGCCCGACCCCACCTCACTACAACTTCACCTCAAATAGCTGTAGAGTGTGATAAGCTCCTCCCTGAGTCTCCTCTTCTCTAGGCAAAACAACCCCATCTCTCTCTCCTCAGAAGACTTTTCCAGCCCCTTCATCAGTCCTGTTGCTCTCTTCTGGACTTACTCCAGAACCTCAATATATTTCTTGACGTGAGTGGTCCAGAACTGCAGACAACACTTGAGGTGAGGCTGAGTACAGGGGCAGAATTACATCCCTACTCCTACTAGACGCAGTATTTCTGATACAAGCTTAGATGCCATTGGCCTTCCATGCCACCTGGGCACAGTGCTGGCCAAGATAATAGAAAGTGTGTCACATTGGCCAACCTCCAGTCCTCTGGGACCTCCCCACTTAGCCAGGACTGGTGGAAAATGATGGAAAGCAGCTTAGCCAGCTCTTGTGCCAGCTTCTGAAACACCCTAAGATGAATCCCGTCTGGATACACTGATCCAAGTGGCACAGAAGGTCACTAACTACTTCCTCCTGGGTTACAGAAGCGATACTCTACTCTCCATCCCTGCCTGCCAACTCAGGAACCCAAGGTTGTCCTGAAGATATTAAATCTTTTTGTTAAAGACTGAGGCAATGAAGCTGTTAAGTACTTCATCCTTTTCCTTGTTCACCTCCTCATCCAATAAGGAATGGAGATTTTCCCTGGCCTTCTTTTTGTTATTAATGTATTTATAAAAACACTTTCTATTATCCTTAACAGAATTGGACAGTTTAAATTCTAACTGAGCTTTTTCATCTCATATTCTCTTTCTACATGATTTTACAATATCCTTATATGCTTCCTAGTCCACCTGACCTTTTTTCCCTGAGTACTTGTAAAAGCTCCTTGCTTAACCAGAATGGTCTTCTTCGCCACCAGCTCATTTTTTGGCACATAGGGACAGCCTGCTACTGTGCCTTCATAATTTCACCCTTAAAGGAAGCCCAGCCTTTTCTGTCCCCTTTGTTTTTGAGGGCTGCTTCCCAAGGGACTCTCCAAACCAGAATCCTGAATAGATCAAAGTCAGCCCTCTGGAAGTCCAAGGTAGAAGTTTTGCTGGCAGCCCTCCCAATTTCACCACACCATAATAATATAGAATGGGGTAAACCACGACCACGTGGCTCAAACACATGCTCAGCAGCTCTCAGGCAGGCAGGGAAGTGAAGGGCAAGAGAGTGAACTGGAAGTATTTCACATATGATTTGCTGCTTTAGAAAAAAAAATGATGTGTTATTTGGTGTAAGGACATTTTAGTTCACATTGCATCTGTTACGGCATTCTTAGTAGTTACACTGCATGCATAATGTAGCCAGGACTGTAGAAATTATGATGATGAATGTATATTTTTATGTAATTTTACAGTCAGAGAACTTTCCCGAACTACATTTGTGTAGATTACACAAATTCATCAATAATTTTCTGTATTGCTCTTACTTTCTATCAACAATAAAAGTATTTCAAAGAGAGTAGTTTTTCTGTATATATGCCTTGCATCAGCATATACTTCCTAAAAATCAATAAAAGTTCACAAAAGCTTGATACAAGTTTCACAAAAGGATACTTTAGACCATTTCCCTGTAATGTCTCTATGCCTTTTCTTCACATTCAAAATCAGTATTTCCAAGAGCTCAAATAATTTGAAAAGGGAAAGGGCAGAAATAAAAGCAGTTTGTCAAAGCCCCTACTCTATACAGCTTTGCTAACACACAAAAATTATAATCTTACGTACAATAATGAATATGCTGCAGTGTGTGCAGGACTGTAGCTTTGCAGCACACTTTGTATCAATTTCTCCCTCCACAATTATTAAAAGAAGATAAAAGCTTGATTTTTACTGACAGTGTATTTTGAGTTATAAAGAATTGTAATAGAAGTATTTGATTTTGTATAGCTGAATAAACATCAACTGCATAATATTTAAATATATATATTGAGCTTAAATAAAAGGCATTTAGGAAAAAAAGGATGTGCAGAGGTATAGGGGAAGAAGATAAATACAAATATGTACAGAACCGGTTTGCAGATGGCAACAGATTCTTTGGATGTAGGTCTCAACACATGGAGGTAGGCCTGACTGTACAGTCAGCAGCTCTCAGGCAGGCAGGGAGACAAAGGGCAAAAGAGTGAACTGAAAATTCCTCTCCCTTATAGAGAGGGTGTAGACAGGAAACAGGAGAGAATAATATAACCCAGAGACCCATTGCCTGGAGGGGTTTAGTTTCCACCTGTCCACGTAGTAGCACTTAAACCACCACACCCTGAGTACTTAGGAGGTCTCTAGTCATTCTAGAAAGATGCTGCTGTGTTGTTTCAAAGCTTGTGATTATCTTCTGGCAAAGGTAGGGTTGTGTTTATCCATACCACATTCTGCTGGTTCATATCTATAAAGTAATATTTCAAAGTGTCAAATAGAATATATTCATATAAGTTTGAAACACACTTTAGTTCATCATTATACTAGTGGAAGAACATTGGCCTTCTGGCAGAGAAAATAGCAAGTTATTGTAAGCATTTTGAGCATGGCCAGTATGGGAATATCACTGATTTAAGATTTTAAAAGCCTTCAGGAACTGTAGACTCTCCATACTCAGGACTTCCACTGATACAGAAATGGCTGAAGACACCTGTCTTGAACATAGAGATTTTTATCCTTTATTTATGAAGTAGCATATTTCATATAAAAAAAAGAACCTGAAACAAAACAAAACCCAACAAAAAAACAAGTAAATGTCAATATTTTTACTTTATATTGTAGAGAACAAGGACATGAAGTACTTCTATGCAACCTAGCTATTACTATTTTTTTACTGTATTATGATTTTACAAGAAAATTATGCAGACAATGGTACAGTCACATTTTAAGTCATGAAGTAGAAAAATACAGTTTCTTGAACATCAAAAGCCACTTGCAGTTTAAACAGTAGTATGATAATAGCTATGTTTGAAGCTTTTTGAAGAAATTTCCAAGAAAATTAAATAACTGATTGCATAAACAAAAAAATACATTGAACAACAACAGCAAAAGTTCTTCTGAAGCTGTAAGAACTTCGGGGAAAAGAATAAATTATGTGTTTTGGTTTTTTTCCAGTTGCAGTATAACCACGCTTGTTTGTGCTTTATGTGCTGCAGAAGAAATTGCATTGGTACTTGGTTTTTAAATGCGTCTATGGCAGCTTTGCTCTTGCCATAGGTAACAATGTTGTGTGATCAATGATCAGATTTAAGTAGCATGTAGAAGCCCAACTCCTGTAGTTTTTTTTAAGAAAGTAAACCTTAAATACAGAAAGGAAATGAGACAGTGGGAACAAAAGTCATAGCCCTGAGTTGCATATTTTATACAGTACAGAGGAAGAATCAGCTATTGCAGAAACAAGATTCAGCAAAGTCAAGATGGTGAGCAAGCACCTACTGTATGTGTGATTGCATTTTACAAGCATGGCTCAGCTGTTGACTTGAGCTGGAGCCTGACAATCTTTTTGTCTTCCTGCAGAAGAGTAAAGGGACACTGCACTCACTCTCCCAGCAGCTCAATGCCGTATCTTCACCATATGATTTGCTCAGTAGCCAGAATTCCATAGTTCTTACAATTCTTGTTGCAACCATTTGAAAAACAAAACTGTGATCCCATGAGGGGTTTGCAAGCTGGCCTTAACTCTCTCTCAGCCAATAGTCTAATTTCTCACTCAAATCCTCCAATTAGCTCAAACCAACACATTGGCTCAGGAGCCTGCATGAGTCCTATCCCTTTTAAGGCATTTCTGGGCTGTAAACAGTCAGTGCAACTTTGCATAGTATGACACTCAGGCTTCCCATAAAGAATGCAGCTTAAGTCCTTTCTGACAGAATCAGACGTCAAGGTCTTCCTTCAAATCAAGGCCAAATGATTTTAGCCAACAGTTTAGCAGTTACAAGGTTTAGATAGGCAGTGTTATACATGTGTTCAAGTTCTTTCTTCGTGACAGGAACTAAATTCACATATTTTACTCACTAATGTCAGTGTGACACTATTAAGTTATATTTTTCAAAAGAAATAAAACAGTGATTCATCTTTGCTTTGATCTTTGCTTGGAATATTAGAAGACTGAAGAAAGAACAAACATAAGGATAATCAATTATCAGCCCCAGTGATAAAAGTATTTAACTCATAGGAAGATGAACTACATTCCATTTCCCACTCCTAAGAATGACTTATGCTTTTTTGTAACCTGGTTCTGTCTTTATTTAATAAACAATGCATGAACATTTTATACAAACAAGCATAATATGTGCACAATGAAACATAAATCTGCAACTCTCTTGTTTCCCTTACCAGGCATATTGAATGAATTGAAGCTGACCCAAAGTCATGGAAAGAATATCATTTTAACAAGATAGACTTTCTATTAAGTGAAATAATATTTTAAAGGCTTTTGTACTTTATTTTAAATTACAAATCATGTTATTGACTCCTTTGTGATATTTCTCTGCCACCAAAGCTTGATCTCATTGTTGGACTAGGCAGATCTATCAGGATCTGAGGCTGTTGAACTAGTCCTGCTAGTATACTGGGGCTTTTAAATGGCCATATTTATTGTACTTAATCTACTTGCCACAGCTAAAAAGAGAACAGATTTAATGCTCCTAAAATACAACTTAGCATTCTCTCACTCTTAAATCTAATGTTTGTTGAAATAGCTACTCCAAAACAAGACTTCCACACTGGCTTTTTTTGAAATAATGACACTAAAATACATTACATACATTACATTTACATACATTATCTGATACGGAAATTCTGAGACTTGGATTAATCTTACCTTTTCTTACTCCCTCATTGACTTTTGAGCCTTAGTCCCATTCTTGTTTGTTTCCTCCAAATGATTTACCAATAGAGAACGTAATACAACTAGCATAATAGACATCTACAGAAATCTGCAAACCTGCTCTAAGCACAATTAAATCCAGGTTGTGAGCTCAGGAGAAACACAGCAATGCAAAGAAATTAATTACAAGACTTTCAATAGTGCTATCAGAAAAGACTGCCTTTAATAAGAATCCATCACTAAGAACTGTTTTCCAGCCCAAATAAAAGTTTTTCATGTCAGAAATGGTGAAACAAGCTTGTTTATCTGTTATAATATTGTGACATAAAGATGTTATTTTCAGTGACCATTTCTTCACAGCTGAAACAGCACAATTAAGAAAATATTAGAAAATAGATCAGTTTTTGTATTGCAGTAAATGTAAGGAAAAGTTTACTTCAGCTAACCAGGTAAAACTAGATCATAAGCTGAGAGAGAAGAGAGAAAACAACAACAAAACAACCAAGACAAACCAGAACTCAAGTGTTAATTAGTTCATAACAACAGCATTTAGCCACAGGAATCTATTATATATTTCCCCCATCTGTGTGTTAGTTGTATAGAACTAGATAGAGCACACTAAGTAGAGGACCTTTAGAAGTCATTACGTCTCCTTGAGTCTCTCAGTCTGAAAGGACACACATTCATTNAGTGAAATGAAAAAAAATTTAAAATACCAAAACAAACAAACAAAAAAAAAAAAAAAAAAAAAAAAAAAAAAAAAACCAAGCACGTGTTTTCTGTGGTCTTCATTGGAGCTGTCGGCACTTTAAAGGCTTGTAAAGTGGTAGGAGCAACAGAAGTCCTTTGGAATAATTCTCCCAGTGGTTGGTTTCTTTGTGCTTTTTCTGAGCAAATTACAAAAAGCAGCAAGAGTAGCTTCCTGAGGCCTGTTTACTCAGTCTGACAGTTTCTTCAGCAAACAATGGACAAAAACCTAATGGAAATCATAAATTCTTCTGCTCCATTGAACTCCAGAAATTAAATAATATTTTGTGAATGTTTGTTTTCCTTTAGTAAATCTTACAATATTTTAAACGCTAGTGTTTCCACCACCCTCACCACACCTCTGCAGATAAAGAATTTGCCTCATGATCTCATTCAAAGAGTATCAACAGTGGATTTATGTCTAAGTGTAGACAAGTGATGACTGGTGTTCGTCAGGGGTTGGTTTAGGACTGGTGATTTTTAACACCTGTTTTCAGTGCATGGACAGAGGAAGGCCACAAAGCACCTCTGTTCCAGGTTGACAGAGTTGGGTTTGTTCAGCCTCCTGGAAAAAAGAAATATCCAGTGAGACCTTATAGCAGCCTTCTAGTATTTGAAAAGGCCCTACAAGAAAGACAAAGAGGGGCTTTTTATAAAGGCATGAAGTGATAGAACAAGGTCTAATGGCCTAAAGAAACTCAATTTATATTAGATATTAGGAAGAAATTCTTTGTCACAAAGGCAAGAAACTGGAAGAGACTGTCCAGCAATGTTGTGGAGGCTCCAACCCTGGAAGTGTTCAGAGCTAGAGTGGGTGATGCCTTGAATAATCTGGTCTAGTAAGAAGTGTCCCTGCCCAGTGGTTTAGCAAAACAAGAACAACAAAAAAAAAAAACCAAAGAAAGGATTTTAAAAAGTTGGTGTAACCACAGGTCCTTAGGAATAGTGAAAGCTTAGATCTCCCATGGAAGATAACTCATATCTGGGTCTAACACAGTAATTAAATTTCCTAGGCATAAACCAAGTCCATGTTCTCAAGGCTGTTCAGCTGAAGAGATGACAGATTATTATTTGCAAAGCTAATTGAAAAAATGCCATGTAGTTAAAGGATCAACAATGTTGAAGTAGGGTGAGTGGGTGAAGTACTTTATATTTACAAAAGATACTCTCTTAAAGTTCTTTGCAGAGACTGAAAAGACTCCTTTCCAGAAACAACATTGTGAATTTTCCTAACACTCCGAAGTTCAACCTACTTACCTATGATTTAAAAATCATCAGAATTGGCAGTTTAGCTGTAGAACTGATCCTGATGCCTAGCAGCTTGTAAGTTATCACAACGCTCATATTCGCATTTCTGCATAACTAGGAGTTGTTTATGGTAATAAATACAAGCAGAAACATCAAACAAAGAACGACAGCACATGAAAGTAGGTACTTGATCTATTGTACTGGTTTGGTTTGAAACAAACCAAAAAACCCCTGCACCATCCAGAAAACCCCTCAACAAATCCCAAACAACAAAAATCAAAAAGAAACCAGGCTGAGCTTTGTTCTAATGCTAAATACAGTACAAAGTTCTGGAAAACTCAAAACACAAACTCTAGTTTCATGTTTTCATTTCATTGGGCTTTTGATCTACTCCTGTTATAAGATGTTTACATAATACTACTTTTTATCATGCTGAGGAGAAAATAGTCCCCCTTGCCCCTTTCAATGATCTCTTTTTTGTCTCTCTAATACTGCAGCTCAAAAATATAATGAAGCATCATGCTGCTGCAGTAATCATAGAAAACGCATCCTGAACTTAAAAATAATCTTGAGGAGTTTACACACCTTTCTGGCCAGATCTGTGGAAAACATCAATATGCCAATGTGAAGGAGAATCCTTGCAGAGGGCTCTAGAGAAGACTTGTAGAGTTGTTTGCGTACCTACAGAACAGATGGATGAAACATCGGATTTTCAGAAATTCTCTGATTTTCACTGATTTAGAGGCAAATTATCTTCTTAAATTCCTTTGAAGATGTTCTACTTAACTCCCGACTCTAGCTAAGCATTTTTTCTCAGTTTCTAGATAATAATTTGCCACTTTAAATTCCTAAAGGACTTTTAAAATCTTGTTCTAAACCTCTCACCAGATGTGAAGGAAAGAGCAGTGGAAAAGAGAGAAAAAGCACACACCAGGAAGTTAAAGTTATTTCAAGAGTTTACTTAATATTTATGGTATTCAGAGCCCATGTTTTCATGTTGGATGTTGAAATGGAGATAAGGATTCACAACACCCAAATGATCCAGTTGCCTAGGCAGTCTCTGTAGGTTGCCTCTATCATCAGCAGGTTGGAGTAGGTTCATCTAGAAGGTGGTTCAGACAATCATAACTGAGATGTTCTGAACTGCTTTGTGAAGGAGTGTTTTTCTCTCCAGTACAGGCAGCAGGCCCTCTAATAATTATTTGTCACTATTATGCAGGAATATGAGACTACTATTGCAACAATAAAAACCATTTGAGAATTTCGAGTTATGGACAAAGTAATGCAGCACAGCATGATGACTTTCAAAGTGCAATTTAATTATTAAGGAACAGCAGTATTGTATTAGCCATGAATCTTGCTGAAAGCACAGTTTGAATTTCCTCTGTAAGTGAGAAAGTCCATATTTAATTTCACCAACATCCACTTTTCATTCTTTGACCACGTTTAGATTAGTTTAGGTTTTACATACGTTCTCCTGTGTGAAAAATCAGAGTTGACAATAGCGAACTGTGCTATGCAAAGAACACATGGAAGACAGATATTTCAATGGAAGTAACTATTCAATTTCTTCTTAATCAGAACTCTTCCATTACAAATAAATGGAAAATGTGGACAACAATTTAATTAAAATGTAAAATGTAGAATGAACTGAAAACGTAATCTTGCTTCTACAGCTTTTGGCAGGGTCTTCTGTACATCTCTAGAACCTCTTTACAGCCTACAACTCCTGTGTTTGTCCTTATTGAATCCCAGCATGTTTCTTTACAGCTACTGTCTTAAAAACATAACAATTGCAGCATAACAAACTGACTGACAAAATTGAAGGAAAATACTTGATGTCTATAATGTAGTTAGGATTTTTTGCTGTAATATCTATTTTTACATTGAGTAAATAGAAAATAATGCTGAGCAGTGGGAAATAATTTTACTGAAATCTAATAATACTAACAAGGTCACATCTTTTCACAGAGATTGAAATTAATACTTAAATATTTCCCATAGACTAACAGAACTCCAAGAGGAGATAATTAAGGATATTATTTCACAACACTCCATTCAATTTACTGAAACATAAGGAATGTAAGAAAAGATAGATTCTGCATTAGAGGAAGAATAAATTTGATCTTAGATTCTTCACTAAGTTGAATGCCTATCTGTCCATTATCTTAGAAAATTTTGAATTAGATACCTGTGAAATATCTGACATGGAGCACTGGACTGTTCCAGAGATTAGAACACAAAAGTTGAGGAGCACAGTTCCAATATTTAGCATTCATATCATTTACATAGAACAGCAAAGCAATGCACCCATAGGTCCAACAGAGATTATTAGAGCAATTTACTCAATCCCTACACAGAAAAAGAAGATAAAGACACAGTGAGATGTGCTTGGCTGAGGTTGGTAAGATGGATTGAAGTAGTAATTAAAAATGTAACCTTTGCTTATTCTAAACTGAGCAAGCACTTCTGCCTTCTGAATTGCTGGAAACACTACTGATTCAATTTTTAAAGTATCAGGACATCCAAACACCTGTGTTTGATGGAGGATTTTTTTTTTTTTTGTGAGTTATTCATTAACTAAGGAAAAGCAAATCATACACCTCCATTCTTGTTACTCAGTGTCCCAATAATACTGTTTTTCTTTTCTAATAGCAGTTAGCTGCCATTTGTCTCAGGATAATTTTCATTTAGTAGTACAATTTTGAGTTATGTAAACAGAAATGCAGTAGAAAACCTCTCTCCTTAATTACGACAATTTCTTAGCAACTGTATGTATCATTACTGTAATTATAATGGTATTAATTGTGTTAATTTACTAGAGTATTCCCATTAATTATTTCTAAATGTGGTTGGACTGCTTGCTATGTCTGATGCTTAGGAATGACATGGCCCACATTTTAATTAATTTGGTAATGCTGGCATCATTTGGCATGTACTATACTCTGTATTGTCTATTTTGCAAGCTTTTTTGTTATTATTATTTTACTTGCCTGTCTTTCCTGGTGAAGTATAAATATATTTGTGTATTTATATATATGTTCATGCCTCAGAAACAAGATATTATACAATAACACCAGCAGAAAACTACATACCAGGTTTTAAGCCCAAGATATCCTTGGGTTTGGAAAAGTCAAGTTAGCCTCTCAGGAAGAACTCTGCAGATGTTATTCAGCACTCTATTGGCAGGAGAGGGAGGATGTTCACATCTCAATGGATTCTCAGATAACTGGAAATAGAACTAAAAAGGAGACTGCACTTTTTTGTGCCCAATCCTGGTTTTTTCTTCTGGAATTTATCTGGACAAGAAATGCATTTTTAAAAAATCAAGAAAGAAATCAGAAAGGCTCAACAAGGAAGGATAAATGCAAGAGGTGAATGGCAGATAAAAGTAATCTGAATGAGTACAAATGGAAGTTTTAACTTAAAATGTCTTACTAAGCACAAAGTATCTCTGGCCTCAAAAGCCCCAGAAGACCATCTCCATGGCAGACCAAGATATTTAAACAGAAAGGTCAGACTGTCAAAGAAACTAAACTGCCTCACAGAGCTACAGAGCAGATGATGATCTAGGAGGTAATTTAATGAACTCCTTCAACCTCCAGTCCTTTGATATTTCACACTTGAAGGTATTTTGGCTCTACAGTTAGCAGTGCAACAGATATGAGTTCACTGAATCCAGGCAACAGTAATTATCCTGAAGTGAAGTAAGGGGAGGAAAGAATGCTTTAGCCCTTCTGTGACATTAAGACAATTCTAGTTTCTCAAACAGTTGTCCTCCATAATCTTACCACCTTTTCGTATCTGTCTGTTTTTCATTTTAAAAACAAGAATCTTTGCTGCTGAAGAATGGCTTTGCTGCTGACACACAGGGAAGAGGAGAGCCTTCAGGAGTGGAACCTGCAGGTAATTCTCCCAACCCATGATCTGCTTGGTGAGGGACTACATCTTCTCACTTGAGACAGAGAGCATTGCCACTGATATTTACAGATACAGATCAGTTTTCTAGCTGACTTGATAGCTTATTTCCTCATAAGCAATGAGAAATGAGAAATGTGCAAGCAACTTTTTTCATACAAAAACTGAGGTCAGAAACTAAAAAATGCTTTATTACTCTCTCCTGTGAACTGAAGTATGGTACAGCTAATTTTCAGGTTAAAAAATCCGTTTTCATGAAAATGAAAGCAATGAAAATTCAAATACACAGCAAAATTTTACATGCTGCCCTGCTTCACAGTTCAATGGGCACAAATATACTTGTAAAAAATTAAATGTAAGTATGATTACAATAAATTGTTAATCAACTACGATAATAAAATTAGCAGAGACCTGCAGTATATTGTCACAACTAAGTACCTGGTTAGCTCCTGTGGTGAAATAAAAGGCATAGTCTACCCGGACTTGTACAAAGCATTTGATACTATCCTGCGTGACATCTTGTCTCTAAATTGGAGAGACCTGGATTTGAATGATGGACCACTCAGTGGTTAAGGAGGTGGCTAGAAGGTCACAGTCAAAGAGTTGTAGTCAATGTCTCAATGTCCAAGTGCAGGCAGCAACAAGTGATGTTCCTCAGAGGTCAGTATTGGGACCAGTGTTTTGTAACATCTTCTTGGCAATATGGAGAGTGGAAATGAGTGCATCCTCAGCAACTTTACAGACAACACCACACTGCGTGGTGCAGTGAACATGCTGGAGGGAAGAGACATCATCCTAAAGAATCTTGGCAGACTTGAGAGGTGAGGTTATGTGAGTCTCATAAAGCTCAACAAGGCCAAGAGCTAGGTCATGCGCATGGGTCAGAGCCATACCAAGCACATGTACAGGCTGGGATTCAGTGGGCTTCCAGCTTCTGTACACCTAGTAGTGGCCCACTGACATCAGCTTTCTTGCCTCTTTGTTGAATAGGAGAGGTTTAAGAATAAGAAATTTGTGACAACATGCCTTTTTGACAGAAGCTGAGATTAATTGTTGCAACGAGAAAAACAAGCCTACCCCTATGGTGCTAGATACATCACAACATTTTTTTGACATTTTCTTCCATCCTCATGTTGTTAGTATTTTCATAAGGTTAATTAACAGACTCAATTGTATCATATGTAAGATTAGTTCAATTTAAGTGAATAACTTGCCACAGAAATCTTTCAAACTATAGATGCTAAAAAATAAAGTGCCTCTTAAAAATCAGATTTATTGTGATGTATAAAGCAGAAGAAAATTACAGACAACACTGTATTTATGCTGTTGTAGCAAGAACACTGGCAGACAATGAAGAATGTATTTGTTCTCTCAGTTGAAGATATTTGGTAATTTCTCCTTAATGAGCATGAGAACTGCATTATACACATAGCTCCCATAGACATACAAAGTGTATGTTCCAAAAAAAAATTCAGGAAAAGTAGTTGTAGGATTTTCGGTTTACTTTTAAAAAATGCTTTCCCATCATTAATAACCTTTGTTTTTAGTATGGAATTTGGGTATGCAGTAGGCAACTGTATATAGCCTAAAACTGATCATTTTATTGCAATAGTGCTGTCCTTAACAATTGCTAAACAGTAGGTCCCTCCTGCCCTCTCTCACTCTGAGTTTTGAAGTGTGGTTATCTTCAGTTCAATAGGTGCAATGCAGACTTACACCCCTTGTGTTATCTTATTGTTTTATATTTAAAACATTGAAAAGTAGAATGTCCACTAGCCTTTAAGCTATTTCTGTGAAAACTCACCGCTTTTGTTCACTAAGAGGTTTTGCACAGGAATGAGGATGACATGGATCCTGACTAAGCTGCTGAATCGGACGAGAATTGCACTCTGCACCACTTCCCTCTGTCTGGGTCTAAGCAGCTTCCTAATATGCATGCTAATTCCATGAATTGTCATTAGGGAGGATAGGGAATCTCTTTCAGCCCCATTGCATCATGCTGTGACAACAATCACTGGGAAATGGCTGGGCCCAAGGAGCAGAGGTTGGCCAAGGAGATACAAAATCTTGGTCTGAATATGGATGTAGTGCCTAATGCATCACTCTGGATTCCTTGATGGGAGTGGATGGTGTCTAATTTTTTGCATCCTATTAAAGAAGCGTGTAACCAAGCAACAGTAATCAGCGAACACTATTTGTATGGATTAACCAGTAGACATCATGTTTTAACAGAGGCATAAGGCAAGGAAGAAACAGATTCTTTGAGATTATATTTTATATATCGTGCTGGTTTTGCTCCAGACAGAATGTGGAATTTACCCCAAAGAAGTAAAATAACAACACTTGCACAGAACTTGAAAGCTAATGAAAATAATATTTACAGAAGCAGATAAAAATGCAAAATTTAATAAGAGGAGAAGGATAAATACAACCCAGCAAAGGCCCAGTCCTCTCCCTTTGGACTAGGCCTAAAACAGGCTGCATTGCACAGTAAAAATTCTCTCCCCGTTCCTGCTGTGCTAGGCCTACCTCCCACACAGCAAACCAAAACTAAGATAAGAGCACACAGCAAGAATCAAGGCAGAAGAGCCAGAGAGCAAAAAGAGCACTACCCAGAAAGTTGGCTTCTGGGAAAATACAGGATAAGGAATGGGATAACAAATTACTATATCATCTACCTTTGCCCTGGTACTCTCTATCCCCTTGGAGGAGTTCTTTTCTCTATGGTTTTTCAACTACTCTCTAACATACAACATATAGAAGCAGAATCACAGAATTAACCAGTTTGGAAAAGACCTCTAGGATCATTGAGTCCAGCCTATCACCTTTCCCTTCTAATTAACTAAACCATGGCACTAAGTGCCTCATCCAGCCTCCTCTTAAACAACTCCAGGGATGGTGATTCGACCACCTCCCTGGGCAGCCCAGTGGCAAATCATTCTTTCTGTGTAGAACTTCTTCCAAACATCCAGCCTAAAACTGCCCTGGCACAGTTTGAAACTGTGTTCTCTTGTTCTGTTACTGGGTGCCTGGGAGAAGAGACCAACCCCCACCTGGCTACAACCTCCTTTCAGGTAGTTTTAGAGAGCAATAAGGTCTCCCCTGAGCCTCCTCTTCTCCAGGCTGAACAACCACAGCTCTCTCAGTCACTCCTTGTAGGGCTGTGCTCCAGGCCTGTGGCCATTTGAGCTAGATTGCTCTCTCACACATAGGAAAAATACCCTGAGAAGTGGAAGCTCTGAGTGAAGAGGTGAACATTCTAGAGATGGGCTATATCTGAACAGAAACAATGTATAAGTTAATATCATTTCATTGGAGCATCAAGATCCTTATGTCTGGAAGCACAGCTTATACCTTCCCCTTGCTGCTTCTGCTGCTTCCGCTGTGCCCAGAGCTATCTTCCCCCTGCTGCTGTTTTGGCTGATGCTGCTTCTGCCACTTTGCCACCACTTGGCCCCTTCCCCATCTTCCTTAAGGTAGTAGTTTATTCTCCTTATGCTATTATATTTAGTTTCAACCATAAGAAATACAATTTCATTTTTCCTGACTTTCAAAAAAATCCATGTTGTAGTGAGTTTACTCTATGGGGGGAGGGATCCACTCCAACCAGGTACAAGCCCCCCTCACCAGCTATGGTGCCCTTCTCTGGACACATTCAAGCACCTCAACATCTTTCTTAAATTGAGGGGCCCAGGGCTGGACACAGCACTCAAGGTTTGTCCTAACCAGCACTGAGTACAGAGGCAGAATGACTTTCCTGGTCCTGCTGGTCACACTATTCCTGATACAAGCCAGGATGCCATTTGCCTTCTTGGCTACCTGGGCATAGTGCTGGCTCAAGTTCAGTAGGTATTCAATCAGCACCCTGTGGTGGTTTTGCAGTTACCTGCCCCTCCACCATTTGAAATAAACCCCGGGTAGGACTCAGAACACTGGAAGTTGGTAAATGAAGTTTTATATTTACAGCAATGCACAATATACAAGCAAATATTTACAATGTATAACAGATATTTACAGATATATACAATGAAAAGGTAATACAGAAACAACACAACCCTCTCAGAGATCTAAATCCCCAAGAGGGGCAACCAACCACCCCCTACCACCTTAACCCCCTTCCGCAATCTTATCTCACCACTTGTTGATGCTGCAGATAAGCGGAGGTAGATCGGCCAGGGGGATTAGTAGTAGGGAAGAAGTTAGTAGTATTACTGAGAATTAGCTACCAAGGCAGCGAGACAAAGGAACCATGCAAGAGAAGCAGCCACAGCCCAGCAAGGTCTGAAACTGTCTGTCTGTCTGTGTTTGGATTACACATTTTTAAAACTTTTTCTTTTTTTCCCTTTCTCAATAAAGCTCTGGGTGAAGTGACACACTGTGTTTTCCTCTCTCAGGCAATAGTCTAATTTCTCACTCAAATTATCCAATTAGTTCAAACCAGCACTGGGTTGGTTTGAGGTAATAGGAGAATTTGAGTGAGAAATTAGACTATTGGCTGAGAGAGGTAAACACAGTGTGTCACTTCACCAAAATTTTACTGAGAAAGAAAAAAAAAATTGTTTTTAAAGTGCTGTTCTCAAAACAACAGATAGCAGACAGCTTCGGACTGCTCTGGGCTGCGGCTGCTTCTCTTGCATGGTCTCCTTTGTCTCTCTGTCTTGGTAGCTAATTCCCAGTAATTCTACTAAATACTTTCCTGCTACTAATCTCCCTGACCAATCTACTTCAGCTTATCTGCAGCATCAGCAGGTGGTGAGATAAGACTGGGGAAGGGAGCAAAGGTGGTAGGGGGTGTTTGGTTACGCTCTCTTGAAGATTTGGGTCTCTGGGATGGGTGTGGTGTCTGTATTCCCTTTTCATTGTACATGTCTGTAAATATCTGTTATACCTTGTAAATATTTGCTTGTATATTGTGCGTTGCTGTAAATATAAAGCTTCATTTATCAACTTCCAGTGGCTTTTTTCTCAGTCCTAGCTGGGGTTTATAAAAGGTGGGGGGCCAGGTAACTGCTAAATGATTACAAGCACATACCCCCAGGTCATTCTCTGCCTGGCTGCTCTCCAGCTACTCCTCCAAATGGTAGAGGAACCAACAAGAAAAAGTACTATGCTGGACCTTGTTCTCACCAACAGGGAAGGGCTAGAGACCAATGTCAGGCTCAGGGACAGCCTCGGTTGCAGTGACCATGAAATGATTGAATTTACGATCCTCAGGGCAACCAGGAGGATGTTTTCTAAGCTTACAAACCTAGGCTTTAGGTGTGCAGACTTTGATCACTTCAGGGGTCTGCTGGCCAAAGTACCATGGGACAAAGCCCTAGAGGGAAGAGGGGCCCAGGACAGCTGGGCAGTATTCAAGGATCACCTCCTCTGTGTCCAGGAGCAATGTATACCAACAAAGAGGAAAGCAGGGAAGAATGCCAGGAGGCCTGCCTGGCTGAGCAAGGAGCTCCTGGACACACTGTCACACAAAAAGAAACTCTACAAGAAGTGGAAGAAACGACAGCTAGAATGGGGGGTATATAAGGAAGCTGCCCGAGCAGCCAGAGATCTGATTATGAAAGCCAAAGCACAGTTTGAATTGAATCTAGGCAAGGAAGTCAAAGGGAACACCAAGAATTTCTACAAGTATATTAACGGTAAAAAAAAGACTAGGGAGGGTGTGGGCCCCCTCAGAAAGAAAACAGCTGAAGTGGTCACAAGTAACATAGAAAAGGCTGAGCTTCTCAATGACTTCTTACCTCAGTCTTCACTGCAAAGGCTTCAAGCCACACTCTCAGAGTCATGGAAGATAATGGCAGGGACTGGAAGGAAAAGCTGCCCATCATAAGTGAAGATCAGGTTTGTGATCACCTGAAGAACCTGAAAATGTTCAAGTCCATGGGTCCCAACGGGATACAGCCACAGGTACTGAGAGAACTGGCAGATGAGGTTGCTAAACTCCTCTCTATTATATTCCAAAAGTCCTGGCAGTCTGGTGAAGTCCTCACTGACTGGAAAAGGGGAAACATAACCCCCAGTTTCAAAAAGGGTAGGAAGGAAGAGCTGGGGAACTACAGGCCAGTCAGTCTCACCTCTGTGCCTGGTAAGATCATGGAGCAGATCTTCCTAGTGGCACTACTGAGACAGGAGAATAGTGAAGAGGTGATTGGGTGCAATCAGCATGACTTCACTAATGGCAGATCCTGCCTGACAAACCTGGTGACCTTCTATGAACAGGTCACAACATTAATAGATGAGGGGCGAGCAACTGATGTCATTTACCTGGACTTGAGCAAAGCCTTTGACACTGTCCTGTACCACATCCTGGTCTCCAAGCTGGTGAAACATGGGTTTGATGGGTGGACCACCAAATGGATAAAGAACTGTCTTGATGGCCACACCCAAAGAGTTCCTGTCAACTGGTCCATGTCCAAGTGGAGACAAGTGACAAGTGGAGTGCCTCAGGCATCAGTGCTGGGACCAGTCTTATTCAACATCTTTGTGGGCAACATGGACAGATGCATTGAGTGCACCCTCAGGAAGTTTGCTGGTGGCACCAAGCTGTGTGATGCAGCAGTGTAGTGGGTTTGCAGTTCCCTGCCCCCCCCACCTTTATAAACCCTGGCTAAAACTCAGAAAAAAACACTGGAAGTTAATAAATGAAGCTTTATATTTACAACAATGTAAATATATAAGCAGATATTTACAAGATATAACAAATATTTACAGATATATACAGTGAAAATGTAATACAGACACCACACCCCTCCCGGAGACCAAAATCCCCAACAGAAGGTAACCAAACACCTCCTACCTCCTTTCCCCCCTTCCCCCAGCTTTATCTCACCACCTGCTGATGCTGCAGATAAGCTGAAGATCAGGCAGAGATTAGTAATAGGAGAAGTTAGTAGTTTTAGTGATTTTACTCTGAATTTAGCCACCAAGACCAAGAGACAAAGGAGAGAGCGGCTGGAGCCAGCACAGACAGAAGCAGACTGTTAATCTGGATGTTTTGAGAACAGCTCTTAAAACAACATTTTTTCCTTTCTCAGTGAAACTCGGTGAAGTGACACAATGTGCTTAACTCTCTCTCAGCCAATAGTCTAATTTCTCACTCAAATTCTCCAATTAGCTCAAACCAACACAAGCAGATACGCTGGAGGGCAGGGATGCCATCCAGAGGGACCTGGACCGTCTGGAGAGGTGGGCACAAGCCAACTTCATGACATTCAACTAGGTCAAGTGCAAGGTCCTGCATCTGGGTCAAGGCAGTGATTGGCTGGAGAGTAGCCCTGCAGAGAGGGACCTGGGGGTTCTGGTGGATAAGAAGCCCAACATGAGCCAGCAGTGTGCATATGCAGCCCAGAATGCCAACCAGATCCTGAGCTGCATGAGGAGAATTGTGGCCAGCAGGTCGAGGGAGGTGATTCTCCTCCTTTACTCTACCCTGGTGAGACCCCACCTGGAGTACTGCATCCAATTCTGGAGCCCCTATTACAAGAGGGATGTGGATGTGCAGGAGCATGTCCAGAGAAGGGCCGCGAGGATGATCAGAGAGCTGGAGCACCTCTCCTATGAGAACAGACTGAGGGAGCTGTGGCTGTTCAGTTTGGAGAAGAGGAGGCTCTGAGGTGACCTTATTGTGGGCTTCCAGTATCTGAAGGGGGCCTACAGAAAAGCTGAGGAGGGACGTTTTAGGCTATCAGGTAGTGACAGGACTAGGGGGAATAGATCAAAGTTGGAGGTGGGGAGATTCAGATTTGATGTGAGGAGGAAGTTCTTCACCATGAGAGTGATGAGACCCCAGAACGGATTTCCCAGGGGGATGGTTGGGGCCACATCCCTTGAGGTGTTTGCAGCCAGGCTGGATGAGGCTCTGTCCAGCCTGATCTAGGGTAGAGTGTCCCTGCCCATGGCACATATGTGGGAACTAGGTGATCCTTGTGGTCCCTTCCAACCCTGACTAATTCTATGTTTCTATTCTATGATTCCACTCTGTCCCCAGCTTGTAGCGCTGCATGGGGTTGTTGTGACCAAAATGTAGAACCCTGCACTTGGAGTTGTACATGACATTGGACTATGCCCATCTATCCAACCAGTCCAGGTCCCTTTGCCGAACCCTCTTACCCTCTAGCAGATCAACACCTGCTCCCAACTTGGTATTCTCTACAAACTTACTAATGGTGGATTCAACCCCCTCATGCAGATCATCAGTGAAGATACTAAAAAGGACTGGGCCCGGCAGTGATCCCTGGGGCACACCACAAGTGACTGTCTGCCAACTGGATGTGGTACCATTCACCACCACTCTTTGAGCCTGACCATCCAGACAGTTCTTAACCCAGCACAGAGTGCCCCTGTCCAAGTCATGGGCTGCCACCTTGGCCAGGAGTTTGCTATGGCAGACAGTGTCAAAGACCTTTCATTAAACATATCCAGAATATCCGGAACTGCTGTTTCGCATTCATACCCCAGTGCCTGAGTGAAGCATTCATAGCCAGTTCATTTGTTTTCTTTTTGGTCTCACAGAAGATGATGGTCCTCCCACGGCTGCCACTGTAGTCTTGAATGATATATATTTACCTTAGAGTCTAGGTGGTATGATATGCATACAACATCTGGGTTTTTTTTGCTGTACAGCTCCTGAGATCCCCTCTGGAGGTCAAGTAAGCATTAAAGATGATACTGACTTACAAAATTACGTGTAGCGGTCAGATAGAGCTGTCCAGATATCTTATATAACACTTATTTAAAAAATATATTCAAGCAATGGTGAGAACTTTTACTAAATCACACCAAAGGACACAATGTATAAAATGTAAGTAGTTGTGGTGGTTTAGCAGTTACCTGCCCCCCCCCACCTTTTATAAACCCCGGCTAGGACTGAAAAAAAACCACTGGAAGTTGATAAATGAAGCTTTATATTTACAGCAACGCACAATATACAAGCAAATATTTACGAGGTATAACAGACATTTACAGACATGTACAATGAAAAGGTAATACAGACACCACACCCCTCCCAGAGACCCAAATCCTTAAGAGGGGTAAGTAACCAACCCCTACCACCTTTCCCCCCTTCCCCAGTCTTATCTTACCACCTGTTGATGCTGCAGATAAGCTGAAGTAGATTGGTCAGGGAGATTAGTAGTAGGAGAGAAGTTAGTAGAATTACTGAGAATTAGCTAGCAAGGCAAAGGAAAAAGAGACAATACAAAAGAGAAGCAGCCACAGCCAGGGTGGTCAGAAACCATCTGATATCTAGTGTTTGAGTACAATTCTTAAAAAGTTTTTTTTTTTTTCTCAGTAAAACTCTGGTGAAGTGACATACTGTGTTTACCTCTCTCAGCCAATAGTCTAATTTGTCACTCTAATTCTCCAATTAATTCAAACCAGCACAGTAGTACAAGAGGAAAATAAGAAGTAAAAAATGGGTAGAAATATTCCATATTTAAAGTATGAGCATAGGACCTGCCTTTTGACGTATTTTCCTCAGAGTAGGTAATATTTTTTATTCAAGTGTTCAAAACATAAAAAATCCTTTAAACTGTTGAGATTAAATGCTAAAGATATGTAAAAATTACTAAAAAAGGCAAAATAAATACAAGAATGGAAGCCACTTCAAAATACTTTTCAAGTTTTGAGGAAAATAAGACACTATTAAATCACAGTAGTAACTGTAAATGGAAGGCAAACTATGAAACTGATCACAACAGAACTGTTATATTTTTGTCTTTTATCACCTTTTAATATACAATAATCTGAAATATATGGATGAAATATTTCACTTCCCCAATAGGCTGAGTCTTCTGATGCATTCTTTTCTGAGAATTTAACAGTATCACAGTTCCACCATTCTTCTGTGGCAATGCAGATACAGACTACAAATGGGAAGAGGGCTCAAAGATATGACATAGAAAATGCAAACAGGAAAAAAAAACTCAGAAATTTTCTCTAACATGGTTTAATGTTAATTGAACTTGCCAGGTCTACTATTTAGGACTGTGTGGCTTTCATATAACATAAACAACCTACACAGAATCACTAAAGGAAGTTTTTCAGATCTGCTGATAATGCAAATGTCATCAAAACTGAGAGCCCAGTTATTTCACTAAGCAAAACTAAAAGCAGTAGTAAATAGGCTAATGAGGGAAGTAATAATAAAGTAATGAACATCCAGTTTAAAAGTGAACAAGCAAACATCCACGTGAACAAGCAGACATCCTTGACAGGCCTGAAGTAAAAAGCAAACCTCAGATGTGCACTTACATTGATCAGGTGAGGGAACACACAAAAGCTCCAGAAGCAAAAAAAGGTTTGCCCTGGAGGACAGCCAATCATCCTGGAGATAATTCCGTTCCATATGTGCAAAACAATGGGATTATTTCCTTTGGCGTACATACTTACTAGATTTCTTGTACCCCGGACCTCTGCATCTTTGGTAGGAACAGGCTGGTATCATTTGCCTCTTGACTTGAGAGACAAGACCTCCTCTGATTGTTTATCTTCTGAGCTGATCTGGTAGAAGGTGGATAGAAAATTCACCAGGTAGTTATTCCTGTCTTCTGTGAAGCTGAAGGAAAGGCAGATTTCTGACCCTTTGCCATTTGAGCTGGATTATGGCATTGTTGACATAATCTTTAGCTGTTGTCACATAAGTTGGTTAAAACTAGTAAACAAATCTAATTTTCTGTGTTTGTTTTCTCTATTTATCATTTTAGAGGTGCAGGGTAGAGGATGACAGGAGATGTTGCCATTAGATTTTAATTTCTGCTCCAAAGAGCATACTCTTTTATCAAAATGGTGGAGGTCTTGCCATTCTATATTTCCTGAGCAATGAGTTGCCCTGTGAAGTGTCAAATCACATTGTGCCTGTCACATTGCCTTGTTTCATAATCAAATGAATAGATTTTAGCTGCAACAGAAAGTTTGAAAGATTTTTACAAACAGCCTTGAGATAACAATGAACTTGCACTTTACAAATGCCTACAGAGGAAAAAAATAGAGGCCAATGTTCTTGCTAACAAAAGAAGCATCTATTTCCCTCACCCAAGTCAGTCTGTGTATCAGTTGTTATCACAAGTATGACTCACCAGTCACTTGGTTTTAGCCCACAAATATGTAAACCATATTACCTTTGAACCATTTTGTAAGACCATCAATCAAGAAAATGGATATAAAGGAGATAACGTGTATATAAGAACTAGAAGCATTAAAATCATAAAATGGTTTAAGATGGAAGGGACCAAGAGCCCCAGGTCCTTTTCCTCAGGATTGCTCTTCGACCATTTGCCACCCAGCCTAGATCTGTGCTTGGGATTGCGCTGACACAGGTGCAGGACCTTACACTTGGCTTGTTGAATTTCATGAGGTTGGCCTGGGCCCACCTGTCTAGCCTGTCCAGGTCCTTCTGGATGACATCCCTGCCCTTGGGAGCAACAGCAAGTTGGCTGTGCTACACGGCTTGGTGTCATCTGCAAACTTGCTGAGGTTGCACTCAATTCCTCTGTCCATATCTCTGGCAGAGGTGTTAAACAGCACTGGTCCCAGCACTGACACCTGAGGGATGCCACTTGCAACTGGTGTCCAGGTGGACATTGTGCCATTGATCAACACTCTATGTGTGTGTCCCTCCAGCCAATTCCTTATCCAGCAGTGCTCCACCCATCAAGTCTATGGTTTTCCAGTTTGGTGAGCAGAATGTCATGTGGGACAGACTCAAAGGCCTTACTCAGGTCCAAGCAGATGACATCAGTTTCCCTTCCCTTGTCCATTGTTGCTGTGACTTCATCATAAAATGCCACCAAATAAGTCAGGTATGATTTGCCCCTGGTGAAGTCATGCTGGTTACCACCAATCACCTCTGCTTTGTTTTCTGTTTGCCTTAGTAGAACTTTCAGGAGGATCGGCTTCATGATCTTGCCAGGCACAGAGGTGAGGCTGACTGGTCTGTAGTTCCTAGGGTCATCCTTTTTTCCCTTCTTGAAGATGGATGTTATGTTTGCCCTTTTCCAGCCAGCAGGAACTTCACCAGTCTGCCATAACCTTTCAAATATGATGGACAATGGTTTAGCAATTTCATCTGTCAGTTCTCTCAGGACCCATGGGTGAATCTCATCAGGCCCCATGGACTTATGTATATTCAGACTCTTCAGGTGCTCACAAACATTGTCTTCAATTATAGCGGGCAGATTTTGCTTCTCCCAGTCCTTACTTTTGTCCTCTGGGACTTGGACATTGTAGTTGGAGTACTTGTCATTGAAGGCTGAGGCAAAAAAGTCATTGAGCACATCAGCCTTAACCATATTCTTTGTTACCAGTTCTCCATTTCCCTTCTGGAAGGGTTCCACATTCTCCCTAGTCTTCCTTTTCTTACTGATATACCTGAAGAAGTTCTTCTTGTTCCCCTTAATGTCCCTAGCCAGATTCAATTCTAGCTGTCTGTGCTGGTTTGAACTAATTGGAGGATTTGAATGAGAAATTAGGCTATAGGCTGAGAAAGGAAAACACTGATGACACTGCTTCACTCACAGGTTTACCGAGAAAGAAAAAAAGAAAAAGTTTAAGAGTTGTAACCCAAACAGATAAGTCAGACTGCTTTGAGTCATGGCTCCCGTTGAATGTCTCTCTCTCTCCCTGCTTTTCTTAGCTGGATCTGAATAATTTCACTAACTTCTTTCCTGATGCTAATCCCCCTGGCCAATCTACCTTTGCTTATCTGCTGCATAAGACAAATGGTGAGATAAGGAGAGAAGGTGGTAGGGTGGTTAGAACCTCCTCTTGGGGACTGATCTCTGAGAAGGGTGTGGTGTTCCTGCATTACCTTTTTACTGTATATATCTGTAAATATGTGTTATAGATATATTGTAAATATCTGCTTGTATATTGTGCAAAGCTGTAAATATAAAGCTTCATTTATTAACTTCCAGCCAACTGAGTCCTAGCCTGGGTTATTTCAAAGTGTGTGTGTGGGGGGGTGGCGGGTAACTGCCAAACCACCACACTGTCCTTTAACTTTCCTAACCTGATCTCTGGTTGCACAAGATCTCTGGCTGCATTCATCCCAGGTTACCTGTCCTTGCTTCCACTCTCTTTAGGCTTTCTTCTTGCATCTAAGTGTGTCTGGGAGCTCTCAGTTCATCCATGCAGGCCTCCTGGCATTCTTACCTGCCTTCCTCTTTTCTGCAATGCATTGCTCCTGGGCTTGGAGGAGGTGGTCCTTGAACATTGACCAGCTTTCTCAGGCCCCCTTCCTTCCAAGGTTTTTTTCCCATGGCACCCTCCTGAGGAGACTTCTGAAGAGATTGAAGTCTGCTCTTCTGAAGTCCAGAGCAGTGAGTTTGCTACGCACTCCCCTTGATGATCTTAAACTCTACCATTTCATGGTCACTGCAGCCAAGGCTACCCTTCAATCATCAGCCACTCCTTGTCAGTGAGGACTAGGTCCAGCATAGCATGTTTTCTTGTATGTTACTCTACCACTTGGAGGAGGAAGTCATCATCAGTGCATTCCAGGAACCTCTTAGATTGCTGGTGCTCTGCTGTTGTCCTTCCAAGTGTTATCTCTTGTAGCTATCAACTATCTCTACTCCTCATCTCTTGTAGCTATCAACTATCTCTACTCCTCATGTCATCACTACCATATGTATTACAACATCATGTTTCCCTGTTGGCAGTTTCTACCTGAAGGGGATCTGGCTCATCTCTGTGAGACTTCAACTGCATTATTTTGTCTCCAGCATGTTTCTAGGCAGCAAGTTGAGAGCCCTTACTAGTCCCCAGTTGCTCTCACTCTGGCGTGTCCTCCCACAGCTTGCCACATGGAAACCTGATGACTTTATCCACCTCCCCCTTCATATCCCATTTAAAGTCCTATCAACTAGCCCTGCAACCTCCTCCTCAAAGACCCTCTTCCCCCTTTGAGAGAGATGTCCCCTGTTTGCTGTAAATACTTTGCATAGTATTGTTCTTATAACAAAGGACTTAGTGGTGTGATGAACTTAGAAATAATATGTGAGGTATTGTTCTGTAAAACACTGTGGAAGTAGTTGTTAAATTGCTCACTGTGAAGCACTTACTTACTGTGAGCATACTCTTAGAGTTCATCTGGAAGGCTGGCTTCTGAACATTCAAATTGCAAACCGTCAAACCCTGTCTGAATTGTATATTACATGAACACAAAAAGAGACCCGTGAGTAAAGAGTTGAGAGAAACACAGTTTATCTTCCTTTGCTTTACAATGTAATCATGACCCCAATTCACTTTTTAAAAGAATAATCTTACCCTGAGAGTGGTACTTGTATAACATTGCAAATGTGTGCTGAAAATAATAATGTAGATTCCTTCATAGTCAGAGCAGACAAACATAACAATCATCTAACAAATGCTACAACATAATGCTATATATATTTAAGCCTTACTATTTTCTTTGATACTTCAATAAATCACAGTAGTATCTTCTAACTTTGAGTAACTAGTGATGTACCAGAAGACTTAATGACCTCCAAATCTGCCTAGAAGGCAGAAAATTGTTTTCTGACTGACAATGAGATAAATCTAGATCTTCTGCGATAAAGGCTAAATTATTGTTTTATTCTGTATTCTTAAAATATATCTGGCTCAAGGATTCCACTCTTCTTTGAACATGAAATCTGAATTAGGTAGATAGTTTTCAGCTCAGAAATAACACTTGTGCTCATTGTTAGGAAAAATGAGTGAAAATGTAACGCAGCTGTTCTTCTATTTTAGATTTTTTTTTTTTAAGGCTACCATTCTAGACCCATCTAATTAATAACATCTGGAAAACGTTCTAGGCTAGTTTTGCTATCAGACAAATAGCTATAGCATGTAACAGAGAAAACCAGTTTTCCCAGTACAAGGCCATAAACTGTTTTCCAGGATATACTGAGTGTATGAGATTTGATAATTTGGGAGGTGGTAGATATTTTAAGCCTGTAGTGGAGCTTCTCTCTAGGCAAATAGATGAACACAGCTCTTGGATGTGTAAGAACTGGAATGGATGACCGTAGACTGGTGCTGTAGTTTAACCCTAGACAGCAACTGTGCCCCACTCAGTCACTTGTTCACTTTCCTCCCTGATAGGATGGGACAGAGAACCAGAAAAGTGAAAGTCAGAAAATTAATGGGCTTCATCCATTGACTACTTCCTACTGACGGGCAGGTGTTCAGCCATCTCCAGGAAAGCAGGGCTGTAACACATGTAATAGTTACTTGGGAAGATAAACACTATCACTCCAAATGTCTGCCTTTGTCTTTCCCCAGCTTCACATGCTAGGCATGATGTCATATTGTATAGAATATCCCTTTGGTCTATTGCGGTCAGCTGTCTCAGCTGTATCCCTTACCAATTTCTTGTATACCCTCACCCTGCTCACTAGTGGGGTGGGCCAGGTCCTGTGTAAGCACCACTCAATAACAAAATAACAAAAAAAATCCTGTATTATCAACACTTTTTCCAGTACAAGTGTAAAACATAGCCACATACCAGCTACTACTAAGAAAATTAACTCTATCTCAGCCAAAACCAGCAGAAGTGGGAATATATTTTCCTTGTCAAATAATTCAGTTGTCTAGGGGCTAATTTCCTGACCAGCTGTCTATATAATTTTGTTTACTTCAGGACTCTCATTTGAAGAAAATCAACTGGTCCTTTTATTCCAGGGACTAGTCTGTATAAAGAAAAGGAATGAAATTGCACAAAAATTCACTTCCTTCACCCTGCTTTAGACTACCAGGCTTACCCCAATTCTTCAGGTTGCCTCACATTTTATTTCATGAAGAAGAGAATAGACACTTAATGTCATGCTGTATACGTTTAATGTTATATCTGCAAAAATTATACTCCATAAACTCTCTTTTTGCCTCGAAAAGAAGGAGGTTAAAAGGCAACCTCATTACAGCTTATAAGCAGTTGCGAGGAGACCAAAGATGTCCGTATGTAAGTATGTCTAAGCAGAAAGTAGAATATAGATACACTTGGGTGAGGAAAATAAACCATAGGTTTTCCAACAGTGAAGATATTAACCTCTGGAACATATTTCTAAGAGGAGTGGTAGATTAGTCACCACTAGCATTTTTTTGTTTTTTTTTTTTTTTTAATGAGATGAGTTCTTTTGTTTACAGGTCAGACTACATGACCCTTTCTTGCTGGGTAATCCATGAATCTATTAATGTAACAGAGAATTATGCTGACGATAGAACTCAACAAGCCATGTATCCTGTTGATAGGATACATCTTCTATAACATTCAGACTTATGTTTGGAGAATGTCACTTTATTCACAAAAATTCTTCATGTCGTGCTTACTAGCTATTTCTTTAGATTGTATGACCCACTGAAACAGCAGCATCTTACTTCTGCTGCTCATGAACATAAGCTGTATTTATTTTCATACTATTCTAAGATTTGTACTATCAATTAAAAAATAAATCTGTTTTAAAACTTTTTTTTCTTCAGTCTGTCAAGACTTAGGGCTTGTGCCAGCTACTGGACAAGCAACACATGCTCTCTATTAACCCCTCTCCCTTACCAAAGGAAAAAGGAAGAGAGACTTATGGATTGTAAAAGAAAACTAAAACAGCTTTAATGAAAGTAATAACAATAACATGAAATATATACAAAAGCACACAACAAATATGAAACCCAAATATGACAAATACTGATTTTATGGCAAATCAAACATACTGAAACATAGACAGACTATTCCATTTTACTATCCATTTTTGTGTAGCTGAAAATAAATATATATTAAAGCTATCTTTATAAGAAGACATTTAGAAGCAAATATCTCTAAATAAATCTTAACATTATTGTTTTAGCAGACTTTTTTTTTCTTCCTTATTGTTAACAAACATTTAGATAGATTTTTAAAATCAATGTTATTTAAATAAAATCTTACTAAACTAAAGAGGTTGTTTTTTGAGAAGGTGGGCAATCAACTAATAGCTGTGAAATTCCAGGTCTAGATGCAGACAATATCCTTAAGAAAATCTCTATACATGGATATAGGTGGATTCTAAGTTTTCTATTTTTAAATTCATTACATGTTTGTGTCATTGTTCTCATTTTGCTGCTACGGAATCATGGGCCAACCAAGAAATGCAGCCTGTTGTCAGTTTTAAGTCATCCAGGGCAGATGACTTGAGCTATGCCATATCATAAACCTCACACTTCTCCCCATGTTTCTCCCATTCCTTGGAAGGGCTTGCTTACCATTCTGCTTCCAAGCACTGCTTTCGTGTTTCTTGTGACCACCATACATTCACTGGTACAAGTTTAGTTTTGTATACTTTATATTGGCATTGATATTAGTTTTGTTGTTTTGTTAAATCCATTTTGATTTCAGCTCATGATTCTTTGTTAGAACAAAGCTTAGAGGTAACTCACCACGCACTGTGCAGTTAAAGAAGGGTGATATCTTAGCTCTGGAGTGACACAAGCCATGGGAACTCTTAAAAGGTCATAATGACCTTGCAGTCAGTGCTGGGGGAGTTGAGAGCGGGAATTGGGCGATGATTGCAGCATTGGGGTCCTTTCTTTTGTCTTGGGCTCTGGTTAAGGTGTGGCTCCACGTGGGGTTCACGTGGCCCTGACGTTTGACCAATCCCATTGTTGAGAGTGTTGCAGGAACACTTAAGTTAGCCAATGGTTAAAAGACACCTGTTTATGTTAACTTAGGTAAGTGGCATTTTCTGCATAATAAAGTGACAATTAGCTTGCATCAAGTTGCATCCCATCTCTCAGTCACGGCAAATGGTGGCCCCCGATGTGATGGGGAAGATGAACCACTAAACTGCTCATTCTGCCGTCGATCCCTCGGAACTTTGAATGAGCTGCCAAAACGAAGCAGGAATTGGCTGGCCTGATCAGTCCTGCCAGTTGTGAGAGGTGAGCCATGGGTCAAACATGGGGAAACAAGCTTTTTCCTCAGGGAGAGATGTTTATGAACTTATGAAAGATCTCCTTAAAGAACATGGCAAAGTAATTTCGGGCCATGACCTTGAAACAATTTTAAAGTGGGTACTGGTGAAAATGCCTGATGTTACTGCCTCTAATATGTTTAGAACGGAACTTTGGGGCCACGTGGGTGTACTGCTCTGGGATGCAGCCACAATGGGGAATGCGGAGTCTCAGCTCTTGCTCCCTTTCTGGCTAAATATATTTTAAATGCTTGAAGTAAAGGAGGGGACATCAAGATTTACTCCTAAAGGTGGCCAGGGCCCCCCTTTTGGTGAGGGTCAGGGCTTCCCGCCCTCCTTGCCACCTCCAGTGCCATCATTGCCCGAAACTGTGTGTAAAGACTTTGGGTACATACACGGCTGAAGTCCCCCCGGAAGATGATCCCTTGGATCTGGGTCCTATCAATCCAGGGCAAGAACTGGATCTGTGCTCCCCAGACCTTCATGATGTACGGGCTTCCATTAAACCACAAGCTTTGAAAGATGGAGATATGGAGGTGACTGCAAAGATTGTAGCCCTTGTATTATACCAGGGGAGGGGAGACAACCCACAATAGGAAGCATTGTCTTTCCTGGTAATTAAAGAACTTTGCTGTACTGCTTATGAGCGTGGGCTTTCCTCTCCCTATTTTGCTAGCCTTCAGATTGTAAAAAATTGTTAAAATCCCTGCCTAATCAAAATCCTACCTTACTAGAAATGACTGAAGCGTGTAGCAAGATAGGTACTATGGAACATAAGTATGAAGCCATGGCTGCAGCTTTTGTGGCCATGAAAAGCCCGATGAACACAGGAGTTTGCTTTTGTTTTGTGGTAAGCTGGGCCACCTTAAAAAGAATTGTTTGATAGCCCAGGGTGCCTGGGGTTTGCCCAAAATGTCAAAAGGGGAGACATTATGCTAACCAATGTCAGTCTAAATATGATCTTCAAGGACAGCCTGTGCAGGGAAACACATTGCAGAGCACGGGACGTGCACCACACACAGACACAAATTCTCCAGCCATCATCTCTTAATCAATTAAATAAATCTTAACACAGGCACATGCATCTTTGACCTTCACCCAGCAACAGCCGGCAGCGCAGGATGTGACCTAGCAGCCTCCCACACAGTAACATTACTTGATTCTACGGTACACTTATTAACAACAGATATGTCAAGTCCTCTCCCAGAAAATAACCAGGCTTTAATTTTGGGTAGCAGGACTTTTTGTACTCCCTGGAGTTACTGATTGTGATAGCATGGGTAATATTCAGATTATGGCATGGACTCCATTTCCTCCTTGTATGGTTCCAAAGTGAACCCCTATGGGGTTCGAATGCTCTATGAAGGGATATCAGAGAAGTAAAGGGGGATTTGGATACACTGGGGACCCCCAAATTTTGTGGGTACAGACCCTTTCTGCTAAATGCTCTGTCACAATGGGGAATGACTATAAATACCCATTTTTAGAGGGGCCATTGTAGTGCGCGACACCTTTCCTTTAACATGGAAAACAGACACCCATTTGGGTGGATCAGTGGCCCCTGCCATTAGTAAAGCTCTGCACACTTCAGGAATTGGTTACAGAACAGCTCAAAAAGGGGCACATTGTGCTTCTACAAGTCCCTGGAATTCTCCTATTTTTGTCATCAGAAAACAGATCGGCAAGTGATGCTTGCTTCACGATCTAAGAAAAATTAACGATGTTATGGAAGATATGGGAAGCCTCCAACCAGGGCTGCCCTCACCTACAATGATACCACAACATTGGCATTTAACTGTTATTGATCTAAAAGACTGCTTTTTTAGCATCCCTTTGAATCCAAAGGATGCTCCTAAATTTGCTTTTTCAGTTCAAAACATCAATATGCAACAACCATTACAGAGATATCAATGGGTTGTGCTTCCACAAGGAATGAAAAACAGCCCTACAATCTGCCAGTGGTGTGTAGCAAAAATTCTTACTCCTGTTAGAAAGGCATTTCCTAGTGTTTTAGTTTACCATTACATGGATGATATCTTAGTGGCAGCACAAAGCCCAGAGCTCATGAAGGAAGCTGTAGCCCTTGCCGTATCCACTGTAACTCAAGCTGGATTTTTGTTCCAAAATATGCCACCTTGGAAATATCTTGGGTGGAGGATACAGAATCAGACTATAGTTCCTCAGTCCTTAAAAATTAAAACATGTGTTAAAACACTTCATGATGTTCAGAAATTGCTGGGAACTATAAAATGGATTTGTCCTCTCCTAGAAATTTCTAAAGCAGATTTAAGTCCTTTGTTTGAGCTATTGAAAGGCGACACTAATCTATGTTCTCCTCGTGCTTTGAACCCTGCAGCGTTCCAATCATTGCAAAACATGACATTGGCCATTGCCTCTCAGCAGGCTCACCAATGGGCACCTGAACTGTCTTTTTCTTTAATCTCGTTGAACTCTGTTCGACAACCATATGTTCTGATTTTTCAATGGGACAAAAGACTGACCCATTGCTCTTAATCAAGTGGATTTTCTGCCCAACCAGCCTGCCAAGAAGATTTCTACACAACGTTAAATGTTTGCCTTGTTGATCATTAAGGCTAGACAAAGGCTTTTGACTTTAGTAGTAAAGGACTTTGAATGTATCTATATTCCTGTTAAAGAAATTTATCTGCAATGGCTTTATCAACAATCAGATGTTTTTGTTATGTCATTAATGGCTTATGTGGGTCGACTTTCCATGCACCCACCTTCACATAAGTTGTTTCATCTTGACTTTTCTTTGTCTCCTCTGCCTCGATGGAGTGATCAGCTGTTAAGTGCTCCCACAGTCTTCATGGATGGGTCAGGGAAGACTCATAAATCTGTCATTATATGGTGGGACAACCAGGCCTCAGCATGGAAATCAGACATTGACATGGTTCCTGGTTCACCCCAGATGGTTGAATTGGCTGCTGTCATGCGAGTATTTTAAAAATGGACACAACCACTTAATTTAGTAACAGACTCAGCTTATGTAGCAGGCATTGTTCAGCATGCAGAGGCTGCGGTATTGAAGGAAGTGAATAATTCACAATTATTTGACCTACTGCAAAGATTAGGTTTTTTTCTTAGATTCTAGAAAGCATCCTTATTTTGTAATGCATGTCAGGTCTCATACAACCTTACCAGGGTTCATTGCAGAAGGAAATCGAAGGGCTGTTTTTTTGACATTGTCAGTACAGGTTTTGCCAGACTGCCTTGCTCAAGCTAAACTAAGTCATTCCTTTTTCCATCAAAATTCAGGGAGACCTAAACAACAATTTGGCCTTTCCTCCCAACAAGCAGCTAATATTATTGCTGTTTGCCAAGACTGTAAAAAACACTCTTTCCCTTCTGTTGCAAGTGGCATTAATTCTAGAAGATTGCAAAACTTGCAATTATGTCAGACTGATGTCACTCATTTTGTCAAATTTCTTAATCTCAAATATATCCATTTCTGTATTGATACCTTTTCTGGCTCTTTGTATGCCTCTTGCCATACTGGTGAGAAATCTCGAGACATCCATAAACACTTTATGCGGGTCTATGCTGTATTGGGCATTCCCTCTCAGATGAAGACAGACAATGGGTCAACATATATCTCTGTGTCATTTAAATATTTTTTTAACTCCTGAGGCATTACCCATATCACAGGTATTCCTCATTCCCCCACTGGTCAATCCTTGATAGAGCGTTCTCACCAGACCTTGAAATGCCTTTTATTACAACAGAAAGGGGGAATGGGAAAAACAACACAGGAAGAAAGATTATCAAAGGCACTGTATGTATTTAATTTTTTGAAGTGTTCTTTTGTAGACAATAATCCTCCTATTGTTAGGCATTTTAACGTTAACACATTTTTTGAAGCATGATAAAAAGCTCCAGTGTTAATTCAAGACCCCGCAACAGGTAAGGTCCTGGGCCCATATCCTTTAGGTAACATGGGGAAGAGTCTGTGCTTATATTTCCACAGAAAGAGTGCCTCAGTGGGTCCTAGCAAAGAATGTCCAACCATTTTGGGAATCCTTACTGTGCCCCGATGATGACGGCAGAAAATAATTACAACAGCAGACTGAAGATATCGTGGACTAGGAAGAGAAATGGATACCATGAGAATTTTTTAGTACTTGGGGACTTTCTGTTTGGATTTGTAGTATTGTTAAAACTATCCTTTATGTTGTTATAGTCTTGTTCCTTTTTTAACTCATGTTGCCTTGTGTCTTGCAATGTTTTCAAGTTTTAATCAATTGCTCTTTAAAAAGAGTATTTGCTGTACAACAGAAAGAGAGAGATGTGGGAACAAAGCTTAGAGGTAACTCACCACGCACTGTGCAGTTAATGAAGGGTGATATCTTAGCTCTGGAGTGACACAAGCCATGGGAACTCTTAAAAGGTCATAATGACCTTGCAGTCAGCGCTGGGGGAGTTGAGAGCGGGAATTGGGCGATGATTGCAGCATTGGGGTCCTTTCTTTTGTCTTGGGCTCTGGTTAAGGTGTGGCTCCACGTGGGGTTCACGTGGCCCTGACGTTTGACCAATCCCATTGTTGAGAGTGTTGCAGGAACACTTAAGTTAGCCAATGGTTAAAAGACACCTGTTTATGTTAACTTATGTAAGTGGCATTTTCTGCATAATAAAGTGACAATTAGCTTGCATCAAGTTGCATCCCATCTCTCAGTCGTGGCAAGTCTTCTCTCCTTGTGCCAATCCACTTTCTCAGCAGAGGAGTCACAGAGTGATAAAGCAAATGTGGGAGTTTAGCCCTGGATACAAGCTAAGCATAGACAATAATTTATGCATTATGTATAATTTTTACCTCTAATGGAAATTTTAATTCTGCACTGTAAACATAGTTGTGATAATTTAACATACATTTTAGGACCATTAATTGAATCAGTCTTTGGATTTTTGCTCTACAATGATCAAAATGTTTGTCAAGTTTAATACTTTCTTATCTATGTTTCTCAAGCTATATATTCTTAGCATAGTTTCTTCATTCAGATTAATCCACATAATTTCCTTATCCTTAAGCTACTATATTACTGAAAGAATTATTTATTCTGTTCCAAAGATAATTTTTTTCTGATAAGTTATATCTTAATTAAAGATAGCTGTGTTCACAATGAAAACAGCTGTCACCTTCTCCAAGACATTTGCTTTCTGGATGCATCTCAATCTACAAGTATCTATTTTAACTGATTGAAAGCTGTTTTGGGTTTGTCAGTGTAAGTAAAAAAAATGTAACTATTGGAGAGTTAACTTAAATGCTCCATTTTATAGCTTCTCAGTAGGATTTTCATTGCAGAAAAAGTCAATTTGATATGCAACAAAAGCTCAGAGTTGATAAAGGAATCCATATGTAAATCTTTGCTTGGAGGAAGCACTTTCTTAAGGAATATATCAGCAGTTTTGAAGATGTATGCTTCCATGGTCATCACTGAACAGCTGCAGGTACTTCGTAAAAGAGAGGCCTGTGCAACTGAAATGTGTTTGGGCACTTATCCACAAAAGATCTTAGCTTAGCTCCAAATACAGATCCTCTAAATTTTCAACTAGATAATCCTAGAATCACGTATACTCTTTTGACAGCCACATTTTCAGCATTTAAATCCCTCTGAATGTGTAAATGTCCATTTTTTTCCTGGAAACCCTTTCATACAAAGGCAGTTACAAGTTGCAGAACTTGAAACAGATAATGTGCATTAACTTCTTGATCCATTCCATTCAATATTGTCATTCCTATTGTTCTCTACAATATATTACTGCTTCACCACTTTCCCACTCTGCTCATTTTTGTTTTCTTACACCCAATCTCTCTTCTAATATAGTGTGGTGAAGCTAGTTGTTACTAGATTCAATCACTTCTCTTTAGGAATAAATTGTTTGCTGACCATTCATTTGAAGAATATTCAAAGCTGTCTTAAAATTCTGTCTTGAAGACATCGAAGTGAAAGCCTTCCAAAGAGTGTAAAACACTTTATGTTGACAAGACTTACCTGTTTAGAATATTGGATTTCCACATCCGAAGTAATTTGACTCATGTTGACCAGTTAGTATATTATACATTTCTCCTCTTTATTTCCTGTTTGTTTGTTGGGTTTGAGTGGGTTATTTTGGAGAGTGTTGGTTTTTGTTTGGTTGGTTTGTTTTGTGTTTTGTTTTTTGTTTGTTTTAATCAAAGAAACCAAACCTGGTTTGGGTGTTTAGGCCCTGATTTTGAAAAGGGGTTATGACATAGTCCTCATTAGCTCAAGACTGTATGAATCCAGGACAATGTTTGGAAACCTGCATGTCTACTCCTGGAACATATACATATACAGCTGAGTGTTTTAAGGCTAAGCCAAGAGATGGGCCTGAGATTGGTTTTTAGTTCTTGTACATACTCAAATGTAGCTGAACTTGCAACCATTTATTTTCATTCCAGGTAAACAATGGCTCTATAGCTGATTCATTAACTTCAAACTCCTTTGAATCAGTTTTACTGGTAAGTCCTACAATTAGAATTGCAAGGAGTTCTACATTAAGGCAAATGTTAGCTTTCAACATCTCTTCAGTGCAGACACAAGACATCATTTGTCCCAGACCATTTCCCTCCACCTCTATTCCTGTGTTTATTATCCAGTACTGATGAACTGGAGAGAAACTACAGCCTTAGCATGAGTCTGGAGACAGGACTCTGAAGCAGAAGATGAGGAGTGAAAGCCAGATGGGAAACGTAGAGAGACTCATCTTCAAGCCCCTGATGAATCCACATGTGCACTGAAACATACAGATACAGAGAATGCATCCAAAAAATATCTGCCCTTGGCATCACCATGGTTTTAGCTGAACCATAATTGTGGGAAAATGCTACTGATTTAGCTTCTTCTTGTGCTCAATGAAGAGTTTCACTCCAGGGCTATTATAAAGCAAGTTATAGGCTGGTTTGAACTGCTTCTTAGCTGATCAGACTGAAAATCAAAATCCACTGATTACAGCACTGTAACACCTGAATTGCTTTGTACATTTACCTCAAAGTAACAGCAGCTCCATGGCACTGCTACAACACCAGGCTTTGTGCCCAGGTGATAACCCTTAGCACATTTCTCGGCTACTCATTCTCTGGTCATTTCCCAGTTCCCCAGAAAATATCAGTGCAGGACCTGAATGTGGCAGTCAAGCTATTGTAACAGCCAAGTTCACTCTTCAGACTAAGATAATTTAGTGACCTGAAAATTAGACTTTTCCTGTTAAATTTGTCACCTCCTGGACATTTCAAGGGCAAGCTGGATACCCTCAATTCTGACGGCAGACTGGTATCTTACAGAATATCTTGAATTAACTTCACAGTGAGAAGAATCTAGCACTTATGGTTATTCATAAATGAGGAATCTATTTGCACTGTGGAAAATACATTCCTATCTGTCAAAGTCTTCTCAGTAAATCATAATCAATAGTTACCATCAGTCACACATTGTATATAGCTAGATATATGCACATATTAACAAATAATGTTAAATATTGACTTCTATAATAATATATGGGCAATAGTTTATCATCTTTAAGTACAACATTGAGCCACATAGTGCATGTGAAATGATATATCAAAATCAGATATATCAAAATCAAAATATCAGAATCCAAAGTCTTGATTTTTTTTTTTACCTTCTATAAATAACAGGAAATTAGCAAAAAGGCAAACTCTGATCAGATGCCAGGAAGAACTTTTTCATGGCATAGAAGTGTGTGGAGCAGCCTAGTGGACATTATCATTAAAGCAAAACCACTGAAGTAGTTTTAAATGCAATTACATTTTCGATGACTCCCTGGGGAAAAAGAAGGATAAATAAGTTCCAGCAGGATGAAAAGCCTTCATATCTATTAGACTTTGACTCTATTGAGTGCTCCTACAGAACTGATACATACTATGTTAAATGATACTGTTTTACATAATCAAAGCACAAACTCCTATGTTGAGGTCAGTTAATACATATCTGTAGTAGATAGATCACTCTGTATTTATTTTTCTAAATACAGGCCCATTCGTACACACAGAGTGTAAGCCCCTAAATTGATTATCTATTCAATTTAATACCATAATAAGTGTCACCAAACATTTGCATGATATCAGATTCTTTTTGAGAGATATAATCATCAAATTCCTTTTTCAGTGATGCATCAGTTGTTAGATTTTATATATACAAGGAGAAAGCTTAGTAGATTACATGCACATGCGTCCTCTAAGTTCAGTGTTTCTCCTTTACTATTTACCAAATGTCTGCTGTTGTAATTCTCTCCTCATTTCACTCTTTTATCTGTTTCTGTAGTAGTTTAGATCTGGGCTGAGCTGGGGTTAATTCTCCTCTAATGCTGTGTTTTGTAGTGCTATAGCTGAGCATTGATAAAGCAGCAGTGTTATGGCTACTGCTAAGCCGAGCACTCAGGCTGGGGTTTTTTTGTTTTTTTCCTCAACATCTCCCTGCCCCAAGATGCTGAGGGAACACAGCTGAACCGGATGATCCAGAGTGGCCAAAGGGATATTACATGCCACATGACGTCAGCGCAGAACGAGGTAATAGAAGAAAGTTTTGGGGAAGATTCATCTATGGCGTCTGCTTTCCAGAAGTCACCATCAAGCGTAGAGAGCCCTGCTTCCAAGACCAAAACATTGTCCATCTGATGGGAAGTAGAGATTAACATCTCACTCTGCTCCTGCTTCTGCATGGTCTGTTGCTTTTGCTTATTTTTGTTATCAATTTGCTTCTATCTTATAAGTGGCCTTTGTTATATTTTCCCCTCTCCCCTGCCAATTTAAGAGGGGGCGTGATAGAGCAGCTCTGGTGGGCATTTCGCACCCAGCAGGGACAAAACTACCACAGTTTCTTATCTATTTAACCTAGGACATACTGTCCTTGTTTTTAAAAATTTTTTAAAAGTCATTGACATTGCTATGCCCTTCTAAAACTAAACATAGCACTACTACTGCAGTCATAAAAGTTTAACAAAGGCAGAACCTATAACACCATAGTATGGGATCTTATCACATAGATCTATTGCAAGAAAGTTATCAAGCTCAACAAGGAAGCTGTCACTACAATAACTTTAGAATACATTACGTGTGTGGAAATAGCACCACAAATTAATTTTATTAAATCCTGCTAATGGAATATAAATGAAAAAGTCAATATCTTGAAAAGCCTAGTGTAGTGCATTTTTTTCCTGGTGGTTAAAGTCATGTTAAGAATAATCACATTTAGAGGCTGAAACACTTACAAACAGAAATTGGATTCCTATTCAAAGGGATCTAGCCCATGTACTGGACTACAATGCTTTCTTTCTAGTTAATAAAACTGCTAACAAAAGTGTCTAAATTTGTTGTCCATCAGTAGGAAATTACGAAATATTCATAGTAAGTTGATATAGCACTAAGATCACACATTGCCATCAAAAAATTAACAGGCTGGAAGATATATCATTTTAATTATCAAAGCAACGTGATAATTCTGTCTGGGAGAGATCAAAGGGAAACCAGAAACCAAAATTATATGGCCTGTATAATGTATGATCACCTTCTTTGCATATGTGTGAGGAAATTCTGTCCTATGGCAACTTGATATTTTCCATTCCACAGGGCAATTTCAGTCTGCTTCTTTCAAGTCTTTGCAAAGAAAGACTGTTCGAGTCTAGACTAGCAGCATAGTATTTCATATAAGAATTTTTTTTAGTCCTGAGTTCTCTCAGTTTTTCTGATCACAGGCTAACTAAGAGAACAGCACTGTTACAGAATGAAGCTGATACATGCCAGCTGTTTCTTTCCTGTTTTCTGTGAACTATACAGGCAGGGAATTTTTCAAACTGGGTCATTGCAGGCCAACCGTTTAACCAGTAGTCTGGGGAATAGACAAATGTTTCCAAAAGCAATTAAACTCTTACATTATCCTCAAAAGGTGAATCAAAATTGACATATTACAGAAGTGATGAATAATGTCAGATTATTTGAGTGTCTCAATATTGCTACCATTACTTTTAAGGATGACTCAGCAGTTGAGCTTGCAAATTCATGAATAGTAATATTTAGAATATATTATCCTGCTACAATATTCTATCCATGACCACCTTTGTCAAAAAGGTAAATGTCAGTGTAATTAAATGATATGAAAATGCATGCCCTACTTCTTCTCATAGATCGTATTTTTGTAGTGGGTTCAGAAATTTCCAATAAGCCTTAAACTACTATAATTTTGTAGAACAAATCATATGGATTTATGTTCTTTGGCCATTTATGAGCATGTGGATGGAGATTTATTGCTAAGATCAGATACTTTTGAGTGCTGATGGAGACTTTCATATACAAAGCAAGCACCAGCTTCCCATATTCCTAAACTGATCTTTGTTGTAAGTCTCTGAGAAGTATCATCCTGAAGTTTGCCAGATTCACATGGATCCACTTTTACTGTCAGTCAGTATTGCCACTAGGTACCTTAAGTTAGAAGTTTGTAAATGAGGAGTACAATTGCAGCAGAAAAAATGTAGTTGTTTTATTGTGATTAAAATATTCAGCAGGTTCAGCAGTATTCTAAGTAAAATAAGAAAATTATCATGCATGAAATTCCAACAACCAGCAATTCTTTGTAGGATATTCTAAGTAGTGATTTTCACAGAATGCTGGATAATTTGTTTTATCTTAGTGCAGGAGAACTTACATCTTTTTTTAGGTGCAGGAATAGTACCTCTGTAGATTTATTTAGTTTTTCAGCAAAGATCCGTCTGACTTTGATCTCTTCATGTGTCAGCGCATTGCTATTTGCATTTTGTATCTGAACAGAAAACAGGAATATTTGGCATGTCAGTTAATTTCCTTTTTTTTTTTTGTCTTTCTGTGAGTCTGACTCAGTTTACTCAAAAAGCAATGTAAAATTTATTATGTTGGCTGTGTATTACAAATCTGATTGATATTACATTAATCTTTAATTGGAAAATAGATATCAATGAAGGCACTGTGGATCCTTGACAGTAACTTGATACTAGTCCCTTCAGTTCAGCAATGATGTATTCATTTACTATAAAATTAATTTCCTAACCTCACCTCTCATACCCCTCTCATCTTTGTCAGGGATATGTACAGAGGAATCGAGTGCACCCTCAGTAACTCTGTAGATGACACCAAGCTGTGTGGCACAGTCGACTTTCTAGAGGGCAGGGATGCCACCCAGAGGGACCTGGACAGGCTGGAGAAGTGGGCCCAGGCCAACTTCATGAAATTCAATGAGGCCAAGTGTAAAGTCCTGCACCTGGGTCAGTGCAATCCCAAGCACAGATGTGTGATGAATGGTCGGAGAGCAGCTCTGAGGAAAAGGACTTGGGGGTCTGGGTTGATAAAAAGCTCAACATGAGCCGACAGTGTGCACACGCGGCCCAGACAGCAACTGTGTCCTGGGCTGCATTAAGAGAGGCATTACCAGCAGGGCAAGGGAGGGGATTCTCCCACTTTACTCTGCTCTCATCAGACCCCACCTGGTGTACTGTGTACAGTTCTGGAGCCTCCAACACAAGAAGGACATGGAACTGTTGGAGAAAGTCCATAGGAGGGTCACAAAGATGGTGCACCTCTGCTATGAGGACAGGATATGAGAGTTGGGGCTCTTCATCATGGAAAAGAGAAGGCTTTGAGGAGATCTTATAGTATCCTTCCAGTACCTGAAAGGGGACTACAGGAAGGCTGGGGAGGGACTATTCACAAGACCTTGTAATGACAGGATGAGGAGTAATGGGTTTAAACTGGCTGAGGGGAGATTTAGATGGGATGTTAGGAGAAAGTTCTTTACAGTAAGGGTGGTGAGACACTGGGGTTGGAACTGGATAATCTTTGAGGTCCCTTCCAACCTAAACCATTCTATGATTCTATGATTCTATTATAATATTTATCATCTCATTGAAAGAAACCAACCTTATGTTCTATCTGGTGCTGTGATTTTATTAGCTAAACATCTACATCCTAGGTCATGATGTGTTGCAAGTTCCATGTTATATAAATGTTTTTCAAAAGAGTTTTGTTCTTCCCTGTGCCAGAGAACTGTGAGTCTCATTTGCATCAGTAGCACAGCAGGCCTTTGGCCCTGGCAGCTGGCAGCTCAACCCCACTGTACCAGTCAGGAAAGCTGACATTACACTTCTGCTCTCCAAAAAAGGTCTTGCTTTGATCTCTGACTTAGTATTTATAGGAAATTCACACAGATGGGAAGTAGTTTCAGTGATGTTTTCCTACCACAAAAACCATTCTGCTGTCATTAGTGCTGCTTAGGGAAAGCTCAGCCTTCAAGCACAAGCTGATCAAACATAGGTCAGGTGCCTTAGCACAAAGAGGTATGCAGTGGGATCTGGTTGTGGAAAACATGGAAGAACCTGCCTAGGACAGTATTACTTTCCTTAAATCAATGCATTAAAACAAAAAAAAAACCCAAACCCATACTCCTGCTTATGAATAGTTTGACCTCTTTGTTCTTGAGAGGAAAGTTTGATGTGTTTTAAGGAAGTTAATTAATTACAAGGAGATCATTAACATGTTTTTTTCCAGAAAAGAAAATTCCTGGTGGAAGTCATACTACCATACTAGAGGCTTCAAGTATGTGTAGAATGGCTCCATATGTAGAACAATGGAAAAGCAAGCTGCAGCTACTTTTGGTGAACATATCAGCTGTACTGTCTTATTTCTGTTTTCTTGACAAAGCAATATACGTAACTATAAAATGTGATGAATTAATCCGGCTTTCTGAGAAGACAAATCGTTCTTTCTTTCCACCTGTAATATTTATGCTGTGGTTACTACTGCTGTTGTTGCTTTTCTGTTATTATATGCAGTCTGTTTCTTGAAATAACAGTTCATTTTTCTTAAGTGAAGAAATAGACTCTGAAATGTTGTCATTTGAAACTATTTCTAGAACACACTTTCAAAGCATCTGTCCTAAACTTTCAACAGTTTAGACAATAATTTATAAAGTACCATCAGTCTGACATTTGAAATAACCACATTTTTGTTATTTTATCTTGCAAATTGTACTCTTCAGAGCTGTCATTCAGTGAAAAATACCCTGAATTTAATATAAAACTAATCTGTCAGTCCTTGTTCAGTGTCACACTGTAGACAGTGGCAAAGATGAAAAATCTCAACAAAAAATGATAACCTCTGTATATCAAAATGATTACAACTTCTGCATTTTCAGACAAATGTGTGAAATATATAAATGAAGAAATAAACAGCATATTGTTTTCAGAAATGTCTGTCATTTGTGATGAAAAACTGGTGAGTTTGGACAGAATATATGGATACAGTTATATTTACTGTTCTGTATCCTCACTAAATTATGCATAGAATAAGACCTGCACATCTCAGTTAAATACAGCAGACAAGGTTTATTCTTTTACAGTATGCAATATGTGAGATATGTAAAGAGATAGAGAAGTAGAAGTATGTATAGATTTATCTCTCATGAAGATTTCATATTCTCATAACAGGCAAATCCCCAAATGTTTGGCAGTTCAATATATCACATAAATCTCCAATGTTGATTATCACCTGTCTGCTCCATCTTTCTTTATGACATTTTATTAAAATTATGTTAAAAAACAAAACAAACAAACAAAAAATACCCCTCACCCCCCAAAAAAACCCAAACCACCAAAAAAACCCAAAACAACCACAAAATCCAAACAAAGCAAGCTATGGGTACTATTCAAGGGCTAATCTAGTTGTTAAAATATTTGAAGAGAACTGTAAGCCACTAACGCAGATTTCCATCCAGAGCCTGTGGAAACTTGTATGGTATGGTTCTTCAGTTACTCAGAAGAAAGCCATCAGTCATCTCTCTAGCCAGAAATGTTTTCTGGAGTCATTTTACCTCCTTTAAGCACTTTTGAACCCGTTATTCCTCATATTTGGCTATTGTTGCAGTGGATTTACTCCACTGACATGTTTCCTTCTATAACACCAAAGTCAGTACCTGGAGTACAAGGGAACTTCTCAAGGCTGTGTTGAAGAAAGCCCTGTTGGAAAGTTCATCAATACTAGGAAAAAGAACATTCATAAATTAAATAAAAGTAATTTATTTTCTGAAAGGTCATACTTATCTGATATTGACAGTCAATGATAACAAAGATATTAAAGACATTGCAGCAAATTTGGAAAGTAGAATAGACAACCAGAAACAGATTACATACTCTATCAGATAAACACAAAGCAAAAAATACTTTGAAACTGGCATTGCAAATAACAATTTTTAATTACATTAACCTTGCTGGGAAAAAATGCAGAACAGTGCTAAACCTGAGCTTATTACTTTTTTTAGAAAACCCCTACAAAACAGAAACTGATACTAGCAATGCAATTTATGTTTTGCTTCCTTTGGGATCAGGAGCACTTGAAGTGTTGCAGATATTTGCTGTCTCTGTAATAGTTGTACTGGTCATTGTGTGTGTTTCTAGATGTGAGTTTCTTCCAAATCTGAGGTGGGGGGTGGGGGGGAAAGTCAAGACCTTCTAACATACAGTAATTAAAGCTACCAGACATAGCTAACTGTGTTTAATATAGTAGTAAGCTGGTAACTTTGTAGTGGGTTTTGTTAAATGTAGCACGTCCCTCAAAATAAACCAAGAAAATATAAATTTTACAGGGAAACTTTATCTTGGAAAATAATTTCCAGTTCCCTCTCATAGTGGCATCTGATGGGCTAGGAAGGCTCCAGAGGCTTTCTGAAATCCCAGCACCAAATTAGTCATCGACAAAAGAGAATGAGCTAATTCATTTGCAGAAAGACAAGTGCTGTATTAAATGACATTGCAACCTTTGATCACAACCTAGATTTTGTCAATAAAATGCTAAAATATTTGTACTTCCAAGTCTTTGTAGAGATTGTGTGCATTCCCTGGACATCATCAAAATATTTTGTCGAATTTCAAAGTAAAAATAATCTATGCTCTTATTTGCTACTTCACACAACATTAGGTCTAATGGCTCCCATCAATCATTTTGCCATGCTTGCTCACTGAAGTTCTATGTAGTATGCAAGATAAGCACATATTCTGGGGATGGCATGTGCCCTTGACAGATTACATGGAGTCTTCGGAGCTGACAGTTCTTCAACAGTGGAACTTTCCAATGTTTTCTGTTGCTTCCAGTAGGGGTTTAGGTTCTATGTTATGTCACTGCTCTTTTTTCTTTCTTTCTCATCCATGCTTATTTGTGTGTCATATTGCTACACTTTTACTGAGAGACAGGTTATTTCTGTAAGCCAAACAAAAGTTTTTTTGCTGTTCATGATATTGTGCATCTTACTGTACTTCTAGCATTTGTTTAGCTCTAGGGAATACTGCCATTTTCTCTTCCCTTCCCTGCTGCTCTTTGGAAATAGTAACTTCCTGGGAGCTAGCCACCTGCTGTCATACTGTATTGCCAAACAAGAAAAACTATTTATCTCCATTAGTTTAGTCTTTTAGTGTGATGGAAAAATGTACAGAGTTATCAACATTCATGAAATCTACAAGGAATTCTACAGGGACCTCTTATAGACAGACTTCTGAAATCTTCATAAGACTTTCACTGAAACAAGGTAAACACTCCTAATTTGCATTTCATTTCTTAATAATAATAATAAAGAATATACTTATTCTTAAGGTTTTCAATTTCTCTTAAGTTGTCATAACCAAAATGTTTCCAGACGAATATGCCTGTCACATGATCCGACTTGTTTTCATTGCACAGATGCTACATATTATTTCCACTAAATGTATTTCACAGTTCTCATGATTTTGCTGGTAAGCAAAGAGCAAGAACCTAAATGGAACTGATTGAACTTACATATATTCAGAAGCACAGGATGCTGCCCAGAGATGAAATCTGTTCTTTCTTGTGTTTGCTGTACCCTATTAATCACAGTTAATTAAAAAAACAAAAACCAAAACAACAACAACAAAAAAAAACCATAACAAGTATCAGTGACATATGCTAGCTACTGAAATTTCAGGAGCAAGTCATAAAGAATTGCTTTTTGCTGAGAAAAAGACTGTTTCACAATTAGATTGCAGGAGGTAACCACCCACTGCAAATGAAAAATGCATGTAAAATATGAACTGTGTTCTAGATGTACATAGTTGCCACAAGTACTAAAGGCACCATTAGGTTAGATACCACTGAAAATGGAAAAATTGTCATTCATTCAAACAAAGAATTATGAAAGAGAGATATTTACTCTTTGTCAAACCATCATGCTATGTCTTCTGCTTTCATATGCTGACTTTAAGTAGAAACAGAGATTCATAGAATGGTTAGAGTTGGAAGTGACCTTAAAGATTGTCTAGTTTCAAAACCCCTGCCAAGGTCAGGGACACTTTCCACTAGACCAGATTCTCAAGGCCTCATCCAGCTTGGCCTCAAATACCTCCAGGGAGGATGAATCCATGACTTTTATGAGCAACCTGTTCCAGTGTCTCACCACCCTTACTGTAAAGAATTTCTTTCTAATATCTAGCCTAAATTACCCTCCTCGAGCTTAAACTCATTCCTTCTTGTCCTAGCACAAAAAGTCCTTGTAAAAAAGTCTCTTCCCAACTTTCTTGTAGGCCCCCTTCTAGTACTGGGAGGCCACTTACAAGGACTCCATGGAGCCTTCTTTTATCAGCATGAGCAGTTCTATTATGGACAGTGGTTTGGTAACTTCATCTGGCAGTTCCCTTGGGGCTCATGGATAGATCTCGTGGGGCCGCAACACCTTCAGGTTCTTTAGATGGTCTCAAACCTGATCTTCACTTACAATGGGCAGATTTCCCTTTACCCACTCCCTGCCTTTGTCTTCTGGTGCTTGGGCTGTGCAGCTAGAGCCCTTGCCAGTGAACAATGAAGCAAAGTAGTCATTGACCACTCAGCCTTCTCTGTATTCCTTGTGACCATGTCTCCGTTTTCCTTTCAGAGAAGCCCCACATCTTCCCCAGCCCTCTTTGTCATTGATGTACCTGAAGAAATTCTTCTTATTCCCTTTTTCATCTCTAGGCAAGCTTAATTCCATCTGCACTTTTGATTTCCTAACCTAATCCCCAGGTGCTTGGACAACTTCTTGTAGTCCTTAGGCATTACCTGTTCTTGTTTCCAATTCTTAGAGACTTCTTTTTTTTTCCCCTTGTAAGTCCAGAAACATCTTGCTCATCTGTGCTGCTCCTGGATTTAGAGGAGATGATCCTTTATTACTGACCAGCTTTCTTGGCCCCTTTTCCCTCCAGGGCATTATCTCATGACAAGCAAATCTCTGAAGAGGATGAAGTGTGCTGTCTTGAAATCCAGAGGACTAAGCCTCCTTCACACCATCTTTGATGCTTTGAGGATCTTAAATTCTATCATTTTGGGGTCACATTTAATTTCACATGGCTCACCAGTGCCTTCTTGTTGGTGAAGACAAGGTCCAACATAGCACCTTTTCTTGTGGGTTCCTTTACCACTTGGAGGAAGACATTGTTATCAACACACTTCAGGAACCTCTTAGATTGCTGATGCCATGATGTGCTGTCCTTCCAAAAGATATCTGTGTGGTTGAAACCTCCCATGAGAACTACAGCTTGTGAACATGAAGCTGCTTCTATCTATTTATAGAGGGCCTCATCCACTAGATCATCTTGGTCAGCTGGCCTATAACAGAGCCCAACTATGATGTTTCTTTCCCTTGCCTTCACTGTAATTCTCACCCATAAGATCTCTTTCACCTCTTTATCTATCCCCACGTGGATCTCCATGGATTCCAGTTGGTCCCCTGCCATCTAATCCTATGCTCCAATCATGAGAGCCATCCTACCACGTCTCAGTAATGCCCTGCAGGCATGTGCATGTCTGTAGCTCTTTTTGCTTATTCCCCATGCTCCATGTGTTAGTGTAGAGACATTTAAGCTGAGTCTTCATTGAAGGTGATTTACCCACTGTGATTCCCTCATTCTGCACTTCAGGTGCTCCTTCCCAGCCTGTGGTCCAGCTCCAGACCCAGGGTGCCTACTATTGTAATTGGCTTTGATGTAGGATGGATTGATGACCACTTCCCCAGCAGCTTCAGTTTAAAGTCCTCCTCACAATTTTGAAAAACTTGTGGCCAAAGGTATCCTTTCGCTTCTCTGAAAGATGTACTCCATTCAGCCTCCAGAAGAACAGAATTTGTAAAGTAAATTTCATGGCTTAGACATGTAAAGATCTCTCAACCCACTACCTCAATCATTTATTTATTTTCCCTATTCTATCAGTCCTTTCAAACACCTTCCTCTTAACTGGAAGGAGTGATGGAAAGACTCTGTGTGCTCCTGAATCCTTCACTGCCTGTTGATATTCCTTACATTGCTAATGCTCTGTCGTGCTGTCAATGTGAAACAGTGGCAATGGATGATACTCAGTGACACATGCAAGGTCTGGCAACCTCCTTGTTACATCCCTGATGCAAGCCCTTGGTACCAGTACCTCTCTAAATTGTGGGCAGGGACAGCAAATGGTTGCCTCTGTACTTCTCAGAAGAGATTTGCTCACTGCTGTGACCTATTGCTTTTTCTTGGTTGATGTAGCAGTTATATGACAGGCAGCCTCTGTGGCCATCTTCCTTGGGTCTGTGGGTTTAGCAGCTGCAGGCTCCTTGTCCTCTTTATTCTGCAGAACTATGAATCAATGCTTCAGGGTCACATCAGACTGTGATGGAGGTTTCTTCCTCATGCTATCCCTTCCAATTTGTCATTCCCCACCACTGCTGACTTTCTTTAAATCTGTGTATGCTGGGAAGAGAGAATGGGGCCATTTGGCCACAGGCAGAGGATTGAGTGAAGGCTGTACTTGAATCCAGTTGTCTATCTCCATTTATGCCTCCCTGATACTATGGAACCTTTTGCCTGTCTCCTGTAGCTCCTATAATCCTCCATCCGAGCACACTTTTAGCCCTCATTTCCACCCTAGGTGAAGGATCAAGGTACTTCTCAGGTCTCAAGGTTTGCAGAATTGTTTCAATCTTCATCAGCTCCATTTAGGTGCAGGCACTGGTCCTCACTGGGGTGAGTGATGTGCACCCACCTACCAGTGTTGCAGGCATTGAGTACACACCATTCTGCTCAAAGGCTCAGTATGGTCTTATTATCTTACCTGTTGAGTTGGGAGAGACTTCTCTTTGCCTGCATGCCCTGTCTGCACACCTTGCCTGAGTGAACATAAATAAGTTGTATTTCAACATAATAAATTTACAAACTGTATTTTTTAGGAATGCTTTCCTTCATTTCTTTCCTTGGTTAGCAGCAAAAATGATCAGTTCATTGGAAGAGAGCTTGTACTATTAGTTAAAAACTCACCATGGCTGTTTAGGCATGTCTTGAAAGGAGGTGTTTTGACAAAGTGGCCTATTACTCTTTCTGTAAAATGCTTAAAGTACCGTCTGTAGATTCTGTTTAATTTCTGGCTCATTGACCTGATGCATAGAGTCATTCCGATCTCATTTTATCTATCCTGCAGTCACAAAACAACATTAAGGACTTATTCGTGATCTCAGTAAAAAAAAAAAGTTCGTGTCCTGGTGGAGTTGCTTCAGGAAACTCATATAAAATGACCACTAACAGAAATTTTAAAATCATTATATGAGTTCAGGAAACTCACATAAAACAACCACTAACAAATTTTAAAATCTCAGAAATTTCAAAATCATTGGAACTAAACCCTAAGTTTATACAATAAAGATTCCTAACTATTTTAGATGAAAAAAAATGTTACTGTTATTAAGATTTCAGCTGGTGAATTACTGTGAAATCTGACTAGACTTAAAATCTTTGAGACAAACTCCTTGTTTTGACAAAAATTGGATAACCACATTTCCAGGCACTGGCTCACTAACATGTCTAAGACATACCGACATACCCCACAAACTTTCATCAGCGTTTCGGTCATCATGTTTCTGGCATACATGGTTTGGTCTTGTGACTGAGACCTCATTCATAAAAAATGGTAATTTCTTCTGGATAAATATTAAATTGGAATATATTTTTGCATTCATATGACCCATCAGATTTATAAGACTGACTATAGATGGTTTCAGATTACAGTCTGGAGTAGAAGTAGAGTCACCCAGCCCCTCTGGGTGGTTCTGATTACGTCTACTAAAAGACTTTTGTGAGCTTTGCTTGGCTTTGCATCAAACCTTTATCATAAAGTGCATCTTTAGGGTGTGCAGAGTTGCATGTTTGATAGGAGAGAGTAAATCTTAACAAAGTATAGTATACCTACTTTGCATTACATGTAGGGAAAGCTTATCTAATAGAAGGCAGTGCCATTGACGGGGGGTGTCACTCTGTCACCTGTCTGTCATGTTAGAGACACCAATCTAGGCTTTGATCTGGATGTGCTTGAATTTTCTGGTATGAACTGCTCATGTCTGTGAAGTGAGGCAAGGAAAGTATGCAGAGATAAAGCTGCAGGTCTGTTCAAGACCTCTACCCACTTCTTGTTTATAAATGCAAAGGTCCGAGATATAGACTGTTTTAAGTAATGAGGTGTTCAACTCCAGTAAATTCTGAAGAGAATTACCTACCATAGTCAATATTCCTGAAATGATTTCACTGTTTGGTTCTCTTCCCCTGAGTGACTATTGTTTTAGATCAAGTTAAAATTATTGCGTATCACTGTAGTTGCTGCACACTTTCAGATAACAAGAAAGTAGGAGATCTAAAAGTGCCTCTGTCTCAAAATCAGACATTTTTTACTTCTATGCATCAAGCATTTTAAGGGTTATAATTATCAAAATACGGTTTCAAATTTATATATAATGTTAGGTTTTAGTGACATCTAATGAAAAGCTATAGTATAATGTCATGATGCCTATTCTCAAATCTACTAAGTTAGAGGTAAGACCTTAATTAATTTGAATGATTTTATGAAATATACTTTGAAGGGTAGAGTGAAAAGATATGTTAAAATGACACTTAAAAATTATATTTTTGTGTGGTTCTTTCCTATAATTTTTCATGTGTCTAGTTGTATAGTAGAACATACTGTATTGTAATCATTGGCCAAATCTGTTTTTAAATTTTTACTGCCTTCTTAATACATCTGCCTCAGCATAATACTTTGTTTGTAAGCTTTTTGTTTTAACTTACCTAAATAAGTGTGTTTCTTCATTTACAATTCTTTTGCATAAACACTAAGGTAATACATGACAAGTTTAAACCTGCAGAAACACTGTGTGTTAGGTAATAATCATAATGGAAATTATAATAGTGTAACTATCTTCCTGAATGCCAATGCTGTAAGGTAAGAGTAGAACAAAGTAGAAACTAAGGTTGTTAAATAAGCAAGCAAAATCATCCAAACCCCCACATCTACTCAACCAACCAGTGAGTATTCTGTACAGAAAGATTAAGTGATGGCTATTCCACAGAGAGAAAAGAAATATGCAGCAGCTGTATGAGTATTTAAAGACACAATAGCAACACTCTCTGGGGATTTATCTTCTCTTGGCTGGCTGAATTTCCCCAATTTTCTCTTGAAAATGGACCTTGTAATACAAAAAGTATAGAACAATGGAAACAAATTTTCTATAGTTTTTTGTTGTTTTAAAAATTTATTCTTTTTTATACATACTAATGTTGCAAAATTATAGCATTTTGCCCTTCTTTTGCATTATACAATTCTCGGATTCTTTATAGGGGTTTTTCTACAAGGCCACTTTTTATTACAATAGCTAAATGGGAGGCAATGATGCAGGAAGCTGAGGCTGGGGGGGAAAGAAAAAAAAAGATCATTTTAAACATAATTATAATCAATCCTTTAAATATCTGATTCCTTCATCTGAACTGTTTGCATTCAATAACAATGTTGAAAAAAGGTTATGTCAGTATTGGTTATAGGCTGTAGACTGCAATCTGTTAAGCTATAATCCACGCAGTTAGGACTCGAGCGGAGGCCACAAAATTTAGGTTATCTTCCCTAGAAGTTAGGACTTCTACAGCCGATGCACAATTTGATGTACAAATGGGACTTAAAGTCACCTGAAGATGCAGTCTTGGAAGCAAAGGAATTGTCCATACAAGAAAAAGTCTTCTAAACTGAAGAGAAAAACGTCAACCTTTCATTCAGAAATTGCCACAGCTCTAGAGAGATACAAATAAAGACTGTGCTTTTGATCACAGTTACTGGAGACAGATATGCACCATTCTATGAAAATGCATAAACTACACAGCTACTCTACAGCAGTGAAACCTGTTGTATTTTGAAAATGCTCAGTTCATTCCATAATTCATACTATTTTTTTCTCTGTGTGCTCATTTATCTGATGAGTTACATCAATACCAGTGAGACTCATAGGCTTAATATACTCAGTGTTTCACATAGAATGACCTGGAAAATGGAGAGAAAGCTTTGCATTCCATTTTTGCCCCACTGTTCAACAAAACAAAGTGTATATTGGTCTCTAAATCTGTTCAGAAAAACATTTATTTGGCTTTCTGTGAAACGGAAAGATATTCATAGATATACTAATTTTTGCATGGCTATAAAATATGTTTATGCATATATGAAATGTTATAAAGACAATTCCTATGCACTGCACTTAGAAATGCAGATTGATATGCTTATTTTATTATGTATAGTAATGAAAGGCAAAATATTTGAATTTATTTCCTGTCAATTGGAAACTAAATTTCACAAAAGTTTCTTGAAAAGAAACTGTGCCACAATATTGAGTTTCAGATCAAACAGATTCTCTATTTTCCTCTTTTAGGAATTCTATCCAAGACATGAAAGTCTTGTTAAACCATTTACCTAATCAATCCAATTAAAAAAACCAAACAAACAAACAAACCCCCCCCCAAAAAAAAACCCTTCAATTTGATGACATATTAGCTAGCAAAATTTCAAAAAAAGAAGAAATTGTTTTGCAGGTTTCATTGCATTAGTTGCATCACTCTTATGGTTAAAATTAAACATGTATTAGTTTATAGATTTGAGATATATGTGCTTGTGGCGTAGTCAAAAAAGGAATGTTCAGACAATGTATCACTTATATCAAACACACAAAGCAATCATCAGTTAACACTGACATGTTAATGCTGGGGGGCGGAATAGCTATGTTTTGTGAAACATTTTGAAAATGAAAATTCAGCGTCAGGTACTTCATCTATGGTGCCAGTGTTGAAATTTTGACATTGTAACAGAAAGAGGTTCAGTTTCAGATACTTTTAACTTTCATTCTCACAATTTAGGACCCACCATAGATTCTTTAAGATATATTACAAAAATACATCTCCTTTAAGGAAACAAGCACAAGGAGCCGTCCAGGCTAATTCAGGAGAAATAACAATTAATAGGCAACTCTGCATGAAGACCAGTCGATTTGATGAATTGTAAATAGCGTATGAAATGAACGAGTTTTAAAGAATATATCACAGGTATAGTAACAAAGTGGAAAGTCCCTAATTGTCCTTCTAAAGCTTCTTTGGAGGGATTTATTAATATGATATGAAGTTCTCTTTCTGTTTGAGGAATCATTTCTAGTGCACACATAGTCATCTGACATGAAAGTAAAAATATGTTAAGATTGCAGATAAACATGTATTTCTTTGATATTTTAGTGTCAATCAGATAATCATATATATATCCACAAGGTTAACGCTTTCCAAATTCTCCGTTGATCTCTGTCCTGTTATTTCAAAGTCATCTTTATTGAGATAAGCATCTGCTACATTCCCCTGTCAGAGACAGGATCCTGCACTGAATAGATTTTTGGCTTAGTCCAGTCTAACTGTCATAAAGTCTTACAAACTGTAAGTTCCAGAAGTTAAAAGGATCGAAAGTATAATACAGTCATACAAAATAATTACCATCAGGACTCCTTCACTCTACAAACATGTAAAATGCACTTACTTTGAGGGTGAGAGGGTGAGAGGGTGAGAAAAAAATCCTTTCATTAAAAATAGTCACAAAACTTTGAACAAAGTCACACTGCAGAGTATACACACACACACACACATGCATGCAGGCATGCACGCATATACACACATGCGTGCACACGTACACACACACACACGTGCTTAGAGTTTACACTGCATTTTTCTGATGCCATTATTATTATTTTATTTGTACACTCACCTTTACTGCACATTCTAAACAAACAATAGACAACAGTGCAAGGGCTCTTTTTTTTCCTTAAAACTGCAACAAAACAAGTCTCAACATTTGCAAAACATTCCTTTATTATTAGAAATAAATTATTTTGTATAAAAATTAGCATGCATTGGCCATTGCATTTACTTTAGCATAACCCTGGACTTAATTCAGTCAGTTGCCACAAGAAACAAACTCATCTTTTACAAGCTGAACAATGTAAGACAGGAAAGGAAATTGTCACAATCACAAAAAAGTACTTACAAATATAACATCAGACATGATTTATTTCAACAGAATTTTTTTTTTCCCCCACAAGCTAACATTTGTTTGCCTTTTGTGATTTGCTCCTTTTTGTGAGTGAACAGTTCAGAAGTTTGACACTGTCTTTATGTTATAAAAATGGACTTTTCCTTCCCCTGTCTCTTTTTGACTCTTGTTTAATCCTTGTCCTTTAGGAAACTGACTATTGATTTGAATGTAGTCTACTGATATTTCCAAGACTGAATTCTGGTGGTGGTAAAGTCTATGTTCGCAAGATTCCATTCTGCATGCCTTCCAGTGAATTTCATCCCTGCTCAGTTTGCCTGATTGCTGTAACTGACATAAGTTGTCTTTGTAGAGGAGGCTGTAAATGAAAACAAAACAAAACAAAAAAACAACAAAAAAAAAAGTTCAAGATTTTTAGAATCAAGAGAGGAAGAAAAAATATATAAATATTTAGCATTTGAAATTATACAGTGTGCAACTGTATTTCCAAATAACATATCCTATGTTCGTGGAATAAAGTAAGAAAGTTTAAGCATCTATATGAGCAATGAATATGCTGGATCTTGAGGTCTGTGTCCTTGATGGTAAAAGGGTGGGTTTTTTTTTTTAATTGTTTATAAG
>VWZI01011087.1:71840-87078 GCA_013396835.1 Psilopogon haemacephalus | reverse complement strand
AAAAAAACAAAAACAAAACAACACAAAACAAAACAAAACAACACAAAAAAAAAAAAAACCACAAAAAACCCACCACATAATAAACTATTCTGCAGTCACTACTATAGTTGAACATTTTTAATGTCTTTCCACTTACAAAGTTTCCATTAGATACTTTCACATTAAAGATGAGAAAAAAACTGTGCACTCACTTCCATGTCAGGTGAGAAATGTGACAAACGTGTTTTAGAAGCATGGACTCCCCCAGACAGTAGACTGGGAGTGCATAAGAAGTTGGGTGGAGAAAGTGATGAGACAATTGACCTCAACTGATCAAAGAGATATTCCACACTATCCCCTAATCAATATGAAGCTGTGGGAATATGAACTAAATAGGAGACATCCAGATTTATGGTGTCTTTTCTTCCTAAGTACCCATTATCCATGATACAGCCCTACCTTCCTGGAGGTGTCTGAACATCTGACTGACAACACGAAGTAGTGAATAAACTTTTTTTTTTTTTGCACATTCAGTTTTTTCTTTACCTATTAAATGTTTTTTACCTCAGCCCACGAATTTTCTCACTTTTAATCTTCTGATTCTCTACCCCCCCATCACACTTCGGGGGAGAGTGGGGGGGAGTGCTAAGCAAATGGCTTATTTACCAGATGTGGTTAAACCATGACATCATATTAAGCATTGCATTAAGTAGTGTCCAAAAGTTCAAGTATTTTGATTCCTAAAGATGCAAAAATTTCCCAATGCAATTTGGAAAATGGAAATTAACACAAGTAACATCTGTAACAAAATGCAATGTACATGCAAACTTCATTAAACAAAAAAAAAAATCATTTTTCTGAAGCCTTTTTCTGGATTTTAAAAAATCAGTGGCTCACTAAGCCTCAGACACAGAATCTGTAACAACACCTGGCATTTAAATGTATATATTTTAAGTCGTCATCAAGCACACAAGCTGGGAGGCTCATCTTCCTGTCATTGTTCAGTATGTTAGACAATAAAAGAGCATAAAGAACCTCTGGATACTATAAGCTAAAATACATAAGTTCATGCAATAGTACCAGTCATACTAGCAACAAGTATTTACATTACAGAAGATCTCAATGATCTTTTATGTGATAAGCAGTTCCGCAGTTCCACACTCTTTACAAATACTAAGAGAAAAGGTCTGTCTGAAGATTTACATTGAAGTAAGCTTCCTATGCAACTTAACTCTAAATCTGATCATGCATTCCCTGAAATAATAAAAGCCCATGGCTTTCAACACACTTAGTGCAGGTATTTTACATGAGTTATATGATTGCATGTAGTGCATTTTCTGTAAATTTAACCAACATGACCAGTACAGTAGCCTGTTTCTTAAAATCTAAATCACAGATAGTTTCATATTGGAGATTACGGTTTATATGCAGTAGTTTTGAACCAGATATTAAATTATTAAAACATTAAAACTAGAGTGAATTTTCTGCCAGAATGATTTTGAAATAGTGAATTTAATCTTCAGCAAGCTTCACCCTCATTGTTCCTGATCTGCACAGATGATCCTTACTACTTACTCCTTAATGAAGCTAATGACAAAGAAGAACTTCAAGAAACTTGCTAGACTTTGAGAGGAAGACTTTAAGTGTGTATTTTGCATGTAAACATTGTGCATGGTGTGTACATAACTCCATACATTAATGTAATTACATACTAGACTTGAGACCAGTTGTCAACAACAGGCTGGGTCTGATCCATTTTCCTACTAGAGTCACAGAATTACAGAATAGTTTGGGTTAAAAAGGTTATCTACTCCAACACTTCTGCAATGACCAGGAACACTTTCAACTAGACAGGAATGATCAGGAATGGGGCTTATACCATTTCTCTGGGCAATTTGTTCCAGTGTTTACCACCCTCAGAAGTTTGCTTCCATATATTCAGTCTGAATCTGCTCTCTTTTAGTTTAAAACCATTACCCCTTGTTCTACCATAGCAGGCCCTACATCTTTTTAAAGGGTAATTTACAGTCTGGAAAGATGGGAGGAACATCCATGCACCTACTATTTCCAACTTCTGGATCTCCATTCCTGCAGTATGATGAAACACAAATTTTGCAAACAAAACCACACACTTGGTTTGGCTTTGGTCTGAGTCTTACCTTGTTTTATCCCTGACAAGAGAACAACTGTGTTTTATGACTGTGCATTCTGGGTATTTTTATTATTCTGGAAACATAACTATCTGTAACTTTTACAGAATTACCTGCTCTAAAAATGAAGGAGTAACAGAAGTAGTTCAGTTTAATAAGATATGAGGCCTGCATAGTTTTCATCTGTCTCACAGTGGTAGCTCACTCAAAGTTACCAGAGAATAAAGCTCCTTTTCTCACAAGGATTCATTCACATAAATGAATTTCAGCTCTCCTCACACCAAAATTCCTTCTGAAGTAAAAACTTTTTTGTACAATAAAGCCTTTCACAGATGTAACAAAGACACCTATATCTATTCTTCTTGTTCTTGGCAGTCAGAAGATACGACACAGAAAAATAAATCCTGGTATCACAAGAAAAAAAATTTCTTCATGCTATCAGAAAAACTGGAGGCCTAAATACCTTCCTATCTCCATCCTCCATTCCAACTCCACACTGAACTCCTACAGGATTTCTTATGTATTGTCTTCCACCTCCATAACTGACAAAGGACTCACAACAGACTGTATCTCATGTAAATAATCTAGATCCTGTGTAACCTTTCAGGGATATGATCTGTCTGTTTCACACATGTCCTGGATCTTTCCTCTTCATAATGGTCCTAAAACCTTAGTAATATATCCTCCGACTGCATCAGCAGCTAATGCGGAGAAAGACTGTGGGCATGTTTATGGATTTTCAATCTTCTACCATGGATTCTAGGACTATGTATCTCTTTTCTACTTTGAAACTCAAAACGTGATGTAGGAATTACTGGTGCACCAAGACATGACACTTTTGAAAAACACAGACACCGTGATGTCTTCTTCACTGAATACTGCCCCCTTGATAACCTTCACTAAAACAGGAGTAAGCACCAAATTATCCCAGTGCAAAAAAAAAAAAAAAAAAAAAAAGAAGTAGTGGTAATGTCACAATTTTTGTCCAGATTGCTTGCCTCCTTTGAATCCTCCCCTACTTTCACACTTAAGATTATATACAGGCTGTCTTCAGAATTGCTGTTTTTCTCATGCTATTTATTTTTCTTTTCTGGTAAGTTTTAATAGGTCTCATAGAGGGTACCTCCCACTCGACCTGTACCTTATTCTGTTTTTCATGGTGTATCCTGTATGTGCGGGAGATACGGCTACTGTGATTTGCCAAGTGAATTGATTCTGAGTTTTACACTTTTGTGGAAGCTCTCTAACAGATAATAGTTTTAACACAGAAGATATTCAAGTCCAGTACTTAGTGAAGTGCTAAGGTGCAGAGGGAAATCTTGCTACACCTCAAGCTACCGGAGTGTCTAGTGTAGCTCCACCTCAGCTACTTGCACTCTAAAAAAAATTGGATGTTTTAAAAGAGGCAGCTACTCTAATCTCATATTGGCTAATTCTATACAATTTGCCCTTCAGAAGTGCCTTTCTCAGCAGGCTAAAGAAACAGCCTTGGTATCAAACACTGGATTCTGGACAATCCTGCTGAGACAGATAGGCACTCTTGAATATGTCCCACACTGCCAGTAACAGAGCAGAAGATAGAATTATGATTTAATTTTTCCATTACACTTGTTACCAAATACTTTATGTCTCTTATGTGAATCATCTCAGCTACTTCAGCCAGTTTAAATTTCAGGGCGAGAACTTCAGCAAGCTTCATTTTCCACAAGGGCTTTTTAACTCTTATTCACTCCCACCACTCTTGCCTTCACTCCCAGCTGCTGGAAGCCTTTACCAGTTCATTTATAGGCAGAAGATAAATGACACATTGTAAAATGGAAATACATGCCATCTATCCACAGACATCCCACAGACTGGGAAAGACAGCAAAATGTTCCCTCTCCATTTGTGGCAGAGAGAGCACAAGTCTTTCTAGTCCTAGAAAAACACTGAAAATATTCATAGCCATCTTCCTTCTGCTGCAGAATCTAAAGAGCTTAGCGAAGGACAGTTCCTTTCTTCTTTCAAAGGTATGCATATGGTAACACTGGAGTTGTATGTGATTCTGCTTGCTAGAGAGATGACTGGATGACAACCTTTATATTTCACAGTAGTATTCACAAATCAGAAAGATCCTGTAATGGATTCCACATCAAAGGTCAACATGAAAAAAAGGCTGTCTGCAGGCAAATAAATGTATTTGAAATCAGGAGTATAAACAGGGATGTAAGAATGCTGACAAGATGCCAATAACTAACAAAAGGATTCTCTGCAGAACCTCCATGCCCATAAGCTTATACCTACAGATTTTTATTGCTTTCACTGCACAACACACTTTCCTATGAAAAGAAGATTAATCTTTTATTGAATAAAAACATTACAGGTGAAAGTGAGTCATTCTTTTACTCATATAATAAAATTATTTGCCTGGTATGAGATAAACTTGATGGAAAGAGTCTCCTTCAAACATTAGTTCAGTTAGAAAACTGTGGAAAATAATATACACACTATCATGCACCTTACACATATCACATCACACAATTTATTGTAGTATCATGTTTTTTTAAAGGGGCATGTAATTCATTCATCTCATCAACTTTATTATAGTCATAGTAGTCAGTCAGTGATCAAAGACTGGTTTCTATTATATCTGTCATAATGCCTGTTTTGGTCTTAATATTCAGGAGTGCTGGAACTTAAAAAACTCAAGTAGAAAGCAAGTTTCATAAAGTAAGCTAAGAAACCTCCAGATATCAGGAAAAAAGAAAAGTCAATATTAAATAACCATATTGGGAAAAGTCTTTGCTGCATGGACAAACTGTGAAAAAAAGGTTATTTTAAAGTAGTATTTACACTGTGCATCATTTGAATCTTCATCACAATGCAGAACTAGGATTTTAAAGATCTTCTTATAGGCAAAATGTCAAGCAAAGAATTTATTGTTAGTCTAATTAAAATCTTAACAGCCTAGTCAAAACTACAGCAAATATTATTATTAATCCAGTTACAATTATACTAGCTTTTACTGTCCAATTTATTTGAGTATTGCAGGAAAAGCTCATTAATAATGTAGCTAAATCTGCTATGCATTAACTTCAGAGTATTATCCTATTTTCTTTAGTGATAATCCACCCTGTCCATGCTCTTCTGGATCCTAATGATAACAGAATCAGCCCTCCACATGAGTGAGACAGAGAAGGGGAGGTTATGTTTAATTATCCGCACCACAAGTCCTTCACCAGGAGAAGGTACATGGTGTTGATGGCCAGTGTTCCCTCCCTCTTAGTCTTGGGTCCAGCTGAGGTTACTTTCACCCATTTCCTAACATTTTATTCTTATTTGTTCTTTTTACAAATTAATTACCACCTGCAATTAGTCTATCTCCACCCATTACCAGCTTATTAATTGAAATTAAGTCCCAGTTAATTTGTTACTGAGTGGCTTCACAGGATTGTTAGATCTTTATCAGAGAGGTAAGCTGAAAAAAGTTAGGCAGTATTGAATAATTGCTATCACAGCTAATGCAAGTTCTGGACACAAGCTAAAAAAGCCCACACTGGCATATCAATACAAAGTCTGTAGCCTTTACCTAGTAAAGGGTATTCTGTACAATAATGAATTTAAACTTTATTTCCAATTTTATTTAACAAAAATATTCTTTATTTTAAGGTTTCCAAATATTTTCTACTACTGTTATAGTCCAGCCTTCAAATAATTTTCATATTCCTTTCAAATACTTACAAAATTAAAACTCTCTTTGGTCAAATGTATTCTGATTTGCACAGCTTAGATCAATCCACCTAGATAAGATGCAGGACAATTTAGAATATCATGTTATTATTGCACTTTTATAATTAAAAAAAAAAAAAAACAAACTTACTTTTATTAAAGTTGTGTATTATTAATTTGGTCTTCATATATCTAATTTGAATGTAGACTGTATCTACCCCAAGGCCAAGACAACTAGCAAATGTGACAGGTGGACAACTATGCAAAACAAATTAATGTAGATTTGCATATCTTTATAATCTGTTTGAAAATATGGGAGGTGACATGTTGGAACACATGCAGCCAGTTGCCAATCCCAAAATTGTCACTTTCAGATGCATAATTGTCTAATTATGAAAAAGAGAAAGAAATCTGCCTTACAGAGAACTAACAGGAGGTTTTACCAAGCAAAATAAAAAAGTATTGCCCGGGTTTAACATAAAATCTAAATGGTTTGCCATAACACAGAGAGACTGTCACTGTTGGGTGACAAATGCTTATAACTAGAATACATTGTTGGGTAGAAAGTAATCTTTTTCCTTTTCCAGATTTGAAATTTACAGAGTAGCACAATCCAGCCTTTTAAGAATGACCAATACTAACTGAAGATCTGTTCCTTATATTCACAAAACTCAGAAAAAGTTTAATCTTAATTGCTAGATTATTATGCTATTAGTTCTACTTGAGTTTCTGTTTTCAGAAGTCTTTTAAATATTCATTACACCTGAGATAAAGAGTTAACAGTGCTTTAGAAATACTGTAAAACAACTCTGCAATAATTAACTTGTTACTAGGTTTACTTTTAAAATCTGTTTATTTATTTAGTGCATATGGCATAAGTGTCAGAGTTCAAGTACCTGATAGAGACAAATATTAAATGAAGTACACTTGTTCAGAAGATAATTTTATTTAGCATCTTCAAGCAGGGCATAATTAACTTACTCTGTCATACAAAATGATGGAGGCTTAAATAAGTAACAGCTGGTTACTCCAATGGCTGTACAACTGCAGGGCAGCTTTTGGCAGGAAAAACTGTGCAAACACAATCAATATATTATGCTAATGGGAACAATATAATGAGCAAGAAAACAGCTACAATGGAATGACAAAAAGTAAAACAAACAGTCAAGCAAGTCCCTTCAGTCCCTAGCAAGCATTTCAATTGTAATTTGTGAACAGACATCTTACAATGGCTGTGCTCAAGTATTAGCTTTATCTGGACACGTTTGCATAGTCTATTCCTTATGTCAGAATAAGTGTAATGACAGCAGCATTAATCCATTGACAGTTACTCCCATGACTTCAATGATTTACATAGTAAAGTAATGTAGTAGTGAATATAGTAGTAGTAGTATTGAATGTAGTAGTATTGTACTTGTGAATGACAAGTAGTGAATCAACCAAAACATAAAACCTAATTAAAATATTTTCCCAATTAAAAAAAAAAATTAAAATTATGTGCATACATCTTCCCTGTTACTGTTGATCTCTAAAGGTTTCACTTGAGTGTTTACTTGCTTGGATGGTACTGATTTTTTGTTTTGTTTTGCTTTGCTTTGTTTTGTAACTCATTGTAACACTCCTCCAGTAGTTTATCTGTCAGATTTCATTCATTGCATTCTGTTTCATGAATTCCATACCTAGCTCTGGAGCAGGATGAAACCTCCACTAAACTGAACTGGGTTTTAGAACCAGGCACCAGATTCAGTAGCTGGAGTGCAGAGATTATGTTGTATGCTACACACATTCTGTGCTGTTTGGAAGACCATTCCAAAAGAACTTTCTAAAAAACAGTTTTCAAAATAGTATTTTCCAATAAGACTTTTGAAAGAGCCTATACATCTAGACCAAAAATCATAACCTAGATTGCCTGTTATAGAAGATGAGGACAGAGATTTCCAGTGGTAGAGACAACAACCTGGAAAAATTTAAGGGCAGAAATTGGAGCAGAAGAAACACCTTAAGAACCTATGAACAGTTGAAGCAGCAGGAATACAGAAACAAGTCTCTAATACACATGCTCCCTAGTATTTCTCACATGAAAATACAATCTACACTACTGCTGAAATGATGGTGACCTACCAAACACAAAAAGTAATTTCCTGCATATTGAATTTCCTGCATATCCTTTTAGTTAAGAGTCTAATATGAACAATAACGTGGAACTTTGTTTTGAGACATTTCATGTCCCTTTGTGACAGCATGTGATCACTGTATAAGACTGGTCAGATTCATCTGCTTGCTACAGAAAGACTTCATTGGCTTCTAGTTGTTTGAGCTCAGATTAATGCATATATGCAAATTATCACTTATTTTCCCCTCAGCATCTATGCGCCTATCATTTCAAGTGGCCTGAGTACACCACTTCAGAAGAAAAGGGAAGAACTGCCACCTCTTTTAGATGATACAAAACTTTATTTGTTTTCTCTAAGCATTGTTATTATGGGTTCTCTATATTCTTCCTAGAGAGAAAAACTGATAAAAATTCACCCTTATTTCACATCTGTCTAGACACAGATTACTGAGGGGAAAGAGGCATATCAGGGGAAACATACCTTTATTTCTCTCAATGAATTACCTCAGTAGCATAGCACTGTGAAGTGTCATGTGGTAGTTTGCACTTTTGCCTCCCATGGCCCGTGTTTTGACACATTGTCATCACAATATCAGTATCTTCTTGCTCAATAGTTCTGTCAGACACAGCAGCAAACGTTTGCACTTATCTAGTAAGAGTCATGCTTGGAAAGAGAGGCAGGGGTATAATCTTAACTTGAGAAAGTTCTTTGCCATGACATCTGTTTAGTACCATAGGACTAGTGCTAATCTACACACTAGACTATTCTTGCAGCCATAGGTAGGACTGTTTTATAACCCTATATGCATCATGTGCCACTGTGGCAGGGCACACCCAAGTCCCTGCCCCACTGGAGGTTTGAATGGGGCATGAAATTGTTTTCTCCCCCCCTCACCTCTGTCACCGACGGTTTGGAATATGGAGTGAAGTAGGTGTGAAGTTCCTTCTCCCACCTCTGTGGGCTTGAACAGGGAAGGAACAAATCGCCCCAGCATATATATATGACAACTGGACACATTGTCTAGTTGGATCTTGCAGGGACCTTGAGTAGGACTTTGAGCTGGACCTTTAGTCAGACCTTGAGGAGCCTCTGGATGAATGGTGATGATAAAGTGCACGGACCCTGCTTTTGCACTGTCGCATCCTGGCTTCCTGCTGTAGGGGTGCCTCTGCAGTAAACTGCTATCGTTCATGGGAACACCTCGGACCACCCCAGTTTTTCCCTGCATTTGCTTCATGATCTTGTTCTTCATGAAAGCTGTATCTACAGTCATTTTGGACTTTGGCAGGCACTGGACTCTGTATGATGTTGATCCACTGCTGGTTCATAATTTGCAACTCTGGACACCTCCACAAAAGACACTGCCTTTCGTTTGTAAGTAGGGCAAAGCTGGTTTATGCCCAAACCTTTCAAAATTTTCTGATTTTCCTAAATTGCCTTGTGAAGATTTTTTCCAAACAAATTAAAACCCAAGTTTAAACTAGTTTGTACATAGATTGTGGGCTGGGCTTTTCAAAATTATAAAAACTTCATAATTTATAATTCCTGCCTCATTAATTGCCCACAATCAATTCAGCAACATACAGCTGCCTGCCATGTATCAAAGCACATTGCCAGTTATGCAATTTCAGGCCAACCATAGTTCTTTTGAAATCCAGCAATGCTATTCTGCTACATGGTTCAATCTATGTTGTGCATACTATGACACAAATTGTCACATTTCTTTTTGATGCATGTATTGTGGCTGTGAATGTCATCTACCTCAACTTCAACAAGGCTTTTGATACTGTCTCCCACAACATCCTCATAGATAAGCTCAGGAGATGTAGCATAGATGGCTGGTCTGTGAGGTGGATTGAAAACTGGCCCCACAACGGATTTCAGAGAATTGTCATCAATGGCACAGAATCAAGTTGCAGGCCTGTAGCCAGTGGTGTTCCCCTGGAATCAGTACTGTGTCCAGTTTTGTTCAATATCTTTATCAATGACTTAGATGAGGGCATTGAGTATAGCCTTGGCAAGTTCGCTGATGATACAAAACTGGGTGGGGTGATGCAAGGAGTCAAGCCTACCTGGAGCCTTATCTTGACTCCTCCCTGGGGGTGGTCTGACCTCACCCCCAGCTGTCATGTTTAGCCCCCTCCCACTTCCTGACAAGACTGCTATAAAAGGGGGGATATTTTGTCTCATCTCTCTCGATCCTTTCTGCCTGCTCTGCTCCTCCCTGCCCTGCTGTGGAACACCACATGCCCCTCAGCAAACATGTGGAGAGGTACAACCATTTTCTTTTTGCAACTCTAACTTCATTTAACCATCAAAATCCTGCATTCTGCTTCATCCACCATCAAATCATCAATCCCAGCATTTGGATCTAACTTCCTTCCACGGATTGTATTTCTATTTTGTGTATTTTGTTCCCTTTTTACCCTTTATCATCTGTAATCCCCCCCTCATTTTCCATATCCTGTATCTTGGTTCCCTTTTTCACATTTTCTATAATTCCCCTTTACTTTCTATTTATTGTTAAAGTTTATCTGTTTTTACTCCCAAATGAAATCGAACATTTTATTGAGCTTTGAGCTCAGGGGGGCTAGCTTAAACCAAATACAAGTGGGGTGGAGGTGGCCAACAGCCTGTCAGACTGCACTGCAATTCAATGAGATCTGGACAGAGTGGAGAGCTGGATGAAGGCAAACCTTATGAAGTTCAATAGGAACAAGCACAATGTCTTCCATCTGGGGAAGAATAACAACAGGCACCAGTAGAGTTTGGGGGCTGCCCTGTTGGAAAGCAGCTCTGTGGAGAAAGACCTTGGAGTGATAGTAGACAGCAAGTTCTGCATGAGACAGCAATGTGCCCTTGAGGCCGAGAGAGCCAATGACATCCTGGGGCACATCAGGAAAAGTGTGGCCAGCAGGACTAGGGAGGTTCTTCTTCCCCTCTACTCTGCCCTGGTGAGACCATGCCTGGAATACTGTATCCAGTTTTGGGCCCCCAGTTCAAGACAGACAGGGACCTGTCTGTCTTTCCACTGGAAATAGTCCAGTGGAGAGACATGAGGATGTCTGGGGGACCTGAGCATCTCCTCTGCAAAGAGAGACTGAGAAATCTGGGGCTGTTTCTCAGCTGTTTCAGGAGAAGACTGAGAGGAGAGTTTATCAATATACACAAATATCTGAGGGGTGGGTGTCAAGTGGATGGGACTAATCTTTTTGCTGGTCAGACAAGGAGCAATTGCTACAAATTGGAATATAGAAGGTTTCACCTCACCATGAAGAGAAACTTCTTTACACTGAGGGTGACAGAGCACTGTAACAGGCTTCCCAGAGAGGTTATGGAGTCTCCTGCTCTGGAGACTTTTAAAACCCACCTGGATACATTCCTGAGCAAACTCCTCTAGGTGATCCTGCCTTGGCAGAGAGGTTGGACTTGATGATCTCTTGAAGTCGCTTTCAGCCTCTAAAGTTATGTGATTCTGTGATCATTATATATTTGCACATAATTTCATATGAAGTCATGGAGTCCTGATGCTTCATCATCTGAATAGACATCTGTCCAGAGTTCTACAGTTCCTGTGTGAAGTGCATGTCTCAATTTCCTTTTTATTGATTTTTTTTTCCTGGCTGATGGATGAAGCAGACAAATTGCTATCTCAAAAACATGGGCAGGAAATGCCTGACTTGGCACTTGCCAGGTGAGAAGTTACCTGGATTGGTATCACATGACAATGCTTTTCAACGTTCAGGACAATGGCATCAATTTTATTACCAAAGTGTTTACTTACACCAGAATTCAGCAAGAAAGTCAGTCTATGGCTTAGCTAACTAAGGCTCCTAACTGTTCTTTGAAATTTCTCTGGGACCTATCAACTCTTCTCCATTTCTTCAGCCAGTAACCTAATATTTATATCATAGAGCTGTTTAGGGCAAACATTATTTTTATGTGAGAACTTGGATAAGCTTTACATTCAATCTTTGTCTACGTGGAGTTTTCTTATAGAAAGGTATAATTGTACTACTTTCCACAGAAATGTGCAATGTGAAGACATGTTGGAGGACTATCTTTGAGGTATCTCAGGAAAGGAACTAGTTAGAGCAGTGATGACATGATGTAGATTCCTTTCCAATCCCTCCCACTGATTCATTCCTCCCTCCCGTCTAGGTGCTTCTGGATGGTGGCTCTTTCCACAACAACTATTAACCCTCAATTTGGTACCAAGTACAAGCCTGATAAAGTTGCATGTCATTCCCTCCTACTGGTCACTGGTAAAGATGTTAAAAGAAGACTGCTCCCAGAACAGACTCCTTGCTCATGGCCTCTAGATACTGTACGATCTATACACATGACCCTCTGAGTCCCATTAGCCAAATGGACTGTTTCTTACTTGATTAATGTACACCTGCCCAGACTATAACAGCCTAATTTCAGTACCAAAATATAGCAGGGCACAGCGACAAAAGCCTTGCTAAAATCTAGGTAAAACATGTCCCCAGATTTCCCCTTATGGAAATCTGGGGGTTCCCAGGAACCAAAGTGAGGTGAACCTGCCTGCATATATACCTAATGTTTTTCAGCTTTTAAAGTTCTTAAAATTGAGTGCTACCAGGTTACTTACAGGAAACTGGGTGAAAGTGTCATCATAAACCATGTAATAGTAGCAGAGGTAATTAGGAGGTGTGACATCTCAAGTCCAGTAATAGTTATTGTAATAATTAAGAAGCATTACTGAACTACTAGTAATAAAAACTGAGAAGTGTTACTGGACTATTCAGTGACTTCATTAATATTTTTTCTTTGTCTCTGTGATATAATCCTGACATCTTCACCTTCCTTGTTCTCAGAAGACTGAGACAGAGCCTATGTTTTAATTTTATTTAATACGCTTTAATGTGTTCCAGTTTAAATACTAATTTGTTACTGATATAATTATTTAGGTTCTCTAAATATCTGTAATATGCAAAGTGAAATGATAAAATAAGGTGAAACCTGGGTAAAGCAAATGGAATTTGGGTCAGCTCAATTAATAGTCTGTATTTTATATGTTGTATTTTAATTCCACTCCTTTGTACAAATTAATAGGTTCTGTTCCTCAAGGTATTTAATAACTGTCAGTTATTAATATAAAGTATTTTCTTTAGTATTGTGCTTTCAGTGCTCAAAGCCAACACAGAATTCAGCAGATTGCATATTTTTAAGATGTTGCCAATGTTTTAAACAGAAAATCCCTTCGGTTTACATTCCCATGTATTCAGATCGTTGTTGCACATCTGCTGTAATGATTAAATAGGACACTTTATCTCTGGAGGAAAACCAATTCAATTAAGTGAAAAAACCAAAAGGTAATTTTTCTTCCCCTTCTTAAAATAATTTTTTAAAAGATACTTCTAGGTTCTTTCTGCTTTTAAACTGTAATTAATGCCTGTAACATTGTAGCAAAATGACAGAGAAGTCATATGCCAAAGGGAACATGACCACACAATTACTAGGTACTAAATACTGATTTTCAATCATCAAAAAAAAACTAAGAGGTATAACTTATTTATTTTTTTTTTCACTGCATCTAAATAAATGGGCCAACACTATGACTTATTTGTTTCGCTTTCAGATAATTTTATTCAGTATATCAGAATGCAGTCTGAAAAATGGTGGTAAGACAAAAGAGCCAAATTCATTGGTTCCCTTGACTGCTTGCTTGGGCTATTCCAAATTAAATGCTTTACCTTGCCAGATCACCCAGATTTTCAATGCAAAATTTTGTGTTTGCCCAAATTTAAAAGCTACAGCTACTAGGCAATCTGCTTGGGCCATTCTGTCAAAGCCTCTTGATGTATGCCAGAAAGAGATGCTTTCCTGCCAGCACAGTTACATCATCTCACTGAATGACAGATGCAAAACTAACATTATCTTTCCTCTACTGGCATAACCACACGTTGGTGTTTTGCCAGTATAACCATCTTAGTCTCAGTATATGAGTGTGGGATTTATAATTTTTTTTTTAGTTTCCACTCTCCTAGCTGTGCTGGCAAGTATTTGTGAACATGGCCTAAGAATATTACTATAAATGATCAGAATAGCAGATGACAACAACTTCCATCTACAAGGTATTTAACTTACTAAAACGAACCTGAAGGTTAAAGTACCCTTAGGGTCTATAGAATTCTGTTTAATATAATTAGAAATGTTCTGCTCATCAGAAATATTTCTTCTAGCTGTTTGGCCAGAGGCTCCAAGAAGTAACAGTATTTATCTCAAATATTTATGTTGGAATATTCACAGATCTATCTTTCAATGGAGGGATTATATTTTCATATATTATGAGGTGGAGTTCACGTGTGGGATCTCTAATTCTACATAAAAGTTGGCTGAAACTGGATGACAAATTAATTTTAGTTAGTTGGTTTGTGGTGGAATTAAGATTACTGAAGCTGGTCTTAAGTAAACTCTAAGTACTTTTGATATGCAACGGTTTATTCTCTCTATACTTCCTGTCTGGTAGAACCTCACCAACACCTATGTCAGCCTGACAGGTTTTACTGTATTCCTTTTACCATTTCTATAAAGCTGGAGATCTAAGTTGTTGTTGCTGTTGTTTTATCAGAGACTAGTAAATCTGATGTGTACCGCAGACATCTATAATATTCATTTTCTGAAAGGAAGGGGATGATCATTTCAGGCTTCGGTAATCAACATAAATAGCAAACAATAAGCATGGGGTAATTAAGATGTATTTTGGTTTTTAATTTATTGTTTAGGTTTATAAGTGTATAAATAATGTGGTCTGGAGTGGAAGCAGTCCAGTCAAATTTAGCAAACCCTTGTTTTTATGCAGTAGTTCTTTCTGTAAATTGTATTTGTGACAGGTTATGACACTACAAGAAAGTATTTTGAATGGAAATAACAGATGACCCATGGCAATTCTAGTTAAAATGTATTACTGGTGTAATGCAGCTAATAAATCTATCATATTCTACAAACTGAACTTCACTAAGAGGAACAAATCTATCTATCTATCTATCTATCTATCTATCTATCTATCTATCTAATCATAGAATCATAGAATGGTTTAGGTTGGAAGAGACCTTAAAGATCATCCAGTTCCAACCCCCCACCATAGGCAGGGACACCTCCCACTAGATCAGGTCACTCAAGACCTCATCCAGCCTGGCCTTGAACACATCCAGGAGGGAGCAGCCACAACCTCCCTGGGCAACCTGTTCCAGTGCCTCATCATCCTCGCTGTGAAGAATTTCTTCCTAACATCCCGTTCAAATCACCGCTCCACCAATT
>VWZI01011087.1:0-71385 GCA_013396835.1 Psilopogon haemacephalus | reverse complement strand
TGACAAAGATGTTAAACAGCACTGGTCCCAGCACTGACCCCTGAGGGATGCCACTTGTCACTGGTCTCCAGGTGGACATATATATAGTGATGAAACAAATATGAAAAGGCAAGTTACTAATAGCCAAAACTGATCCCAGCTGCTGTTTCCCTGCTGAGCCTTTTAGAATGAACTCCTTAGCTCAGGTCACTTCCTTTGTTTCCCTGTGTCTTACCCTGCGGCCTCTTTCATCTTTATCTCTGAAAGCATTTTAAGATTTTTATTATCTGACAGGTCACCTACATCACCAACATAGTATCCTGCCTTCATCACCTTCTGCAATTGGATGACCTATTTTTTGCCAACAGGAACATGAAATAATTCTTTAATGCCCTGACACTATTCAGGTGAACGATAAGAGCACTTCAGAAGAAGAGATATAACAGTAGACAGTAAGTACAGGAACATTTAAGACAGTAAAAATACTTTCCTATCCTTCCCAACAGCCTCTCCTCATATCCTTCCAAACACACTTTTTTTCTGTTAGCATGAGGTTCATTTTTAGTTGTAAATATGAACTACAGAGTCTATAGTAGCTGTGTTCCTCCCTTCCAAAAGTGAGAGGGACAGTGAAATCTAAATAAGATACAATGCTTAGCAAATTTTTGCAGACCTTTTCTCTTGCCATTTCCTTGCTGATTATTTGCTATTTCTGCTACCTTTCCCAACCTTCTTTTACCAATGCTACTCATCCTCGTGACATCTATTTTTCAATATATGGTGAAACCAGGAGGGGCATCAACAAAATCTCCACACTGGACTTCTGAAGGGCAGACTTTGGCTTATTTAGGGAACTAACTTGTAAAGCTCCTTGGGAAACACCCTTTAAAAACAAAAGGGTCCAGGAAGGCTTGAAGAAAGAACTCTCAAAGGTGCAGGAATGGGCTGTGCCAATGTGCCAGAAGGCAAGCTGACAAGGGAGACAACTGGACCAGATGGGCAGATAGCTTCTAAAAGAATGAAGGGGAAAAAAGAGGGCCTATCACCTTTGGAAAAAAGGGGAGGTATCCCAGGGAGAGTTTAAGGATGTTGCTAGGTCTTATAGGAAAAAAATAGAGAAGCAAAAGGCCATTTAGAACCTAGACTGGCCACTGCTGTAAAGGGGATTAAAAAAATGTTTCTATAAATATATTAATGGCAAAAGAAAGAAGGGGCAAGGACAACCTCCACTCTTTACTGTATGCAAAGGGGAATATAGTAACAACAGATGAGGAAACAGCAGAGGTACTCAGCACCTTCTTTGCTTCAATCTTTAATAGTGGGAGAGATTGTCTTCAGGACAAGTGGCCTCCCAAACTTGCAGATGGAGCCAGGGACCAGTATAGTGCCCCTGTAATCCAGGAGGAAGCAGTAAGGGACTAGCTGAGCCACTTGGATCCTCACAAGTCCATGGGACCAGATGAGATCCACCCTAGGGTGATGTTAGAGCTGGCAGATGAGTTGGCCAAGCCACTCTCCATCATTTACCAAGAGTCCTGGCTCACTGGAGAGGTCCCTGAAGTCTGGAAGCTGGCCAGTGTGGTGCCCATCCATAAGAAGGGCCAGAAGAAGGATCCAGGATATTACAGAGCTGTCAGCCTGACCTCAGTGCCAGGCAAGGCTATGAAACAGGTCATCTTGAGTGCAATTACACAGCACCTACAGGATGACCAAGAGATCAGGCACAGCCAGTGTGGCTTTAGGAAGGGCAGGTTCTGCCTGACCAACCTGATTGCCTTTCATGATCAGGTTACCTGCCTGGTGAATGTGGGGCAGGTTGTGGATGTAGTCTACCTGGACTTCAGCAAAGCCTTTGACACCATCTGCCACGACAAGCTCCTGGCAAAGCTGGCAGCTCGTGGCTTGTAGAGATCCACTCTGAAATGGCTCAAGAACTGGTTGGATGTCTGGGCCCAGAGAGTGGTGGTAAATGGTGCCACATCCAGTTGGAGACCAGTCACTAGTGGTGTGCCCCAGGGATCAATGCTGGGCTCGATTCTGTTCAATATCTTTATTGATGATTTGGACAAGGGGGTTGAATCCATCATCAGTGAGTTTGTAGGGTTCTACACTTTGGCCAAAACAACCCCAGGCAGTGCTACAGGCTGGGGACAGAGTGGCTGGAGAGCATCCAGGCAGAGAGGGACCTGGGTGAATTGGTAAATAGTAGGCTGAACATGAGCCAGAAGCATGCCCAGGAGAGCCAGGGGCATCCTGGCCTGTATCAGGAATAGCGTGGCCAGCAGAAAAAGAGAGGTTATCCTTCCCCTGTACTTGGCACTGGTCAGGCCACACCTTGAGTGCTGTGTTCGGTTCTGGTCCACTCAATTCAAGAGAGATGTTGAGGTACTGGAACGTGTCCAGAGAAGGGCAATGAAGCTGATGAGGAGCCTGGAGCACAAGACCTATGAGGAGAGACTGAGGGAGCTGGTGTTGTTTAGCCTGGAGATGAGGAGGCTCAGGGGTGACCTTGTTGCTGTCTACAACTACCTGAAGTGAGGTTGTAGCCAGGTGGGGTTGGTCTCTTCTCTCAGGCAACCGGCAACAGAATGAGAGGACACAATCTCAAGTTGTGCCAGGGGAGGTATAAGCTGGATATTAGAAGGAAGTTCTTCACAGAGAGAGTGATTTGCCATTGGAATGGGCTGCCCAGGGAGGTGGTGGAGTCACCATCCCTGGAGATGTTCAAGAAAAGACTGGATGGAGCACTTAGTGTCATGCCTCAGTTGACTGGACAGGGCTGGGTGATAGGTTGGACTGGATGATCTTGGAGGACTCTTCCAACCTGGCTGATTCTACGATTCTATGACTTGCAGCACCTGACTTTCACTCCTTGGATACGTCCAAGTCATACTTGTGGGCTATAAAAAGTTTCCATGGGACATTTGCCCTCAGATAATGATTTTTTTTGTACTGCAACTGTTGATAATAGAGTGGTATACAATCTTTCTCTTCACAAGTAGTTTTTCTGTTGCTCATACATACATGACCTCTGTTTTTCCTCATTTGATGTTGTATTGCATGTATTTTTCTTGACTAATACAGATTATTTTGCAGCACTCTCCTCTTCTTGTCCCTATTACTGATAGCCTTCCACAAAATCCATGAAAATGCAAAAAGAGCGGTTATGCCAAAGAGTTTAAAACTCCTTTAGGCTCCATGTTTATGCTTCAAGACAAACCCGTTTTTGTAGATGCAACAGAAATGTAAGAAAAGAGGGAGAAGCGTTTACCAAATCACAAGTCAAATTGCATAAACAGAAACATAAATACATTATTCCACAGTTTACTCAGCTCTAAACCTGACACTTAACAAGAAACGTTTAGCCACATGAGACAGGAAATTGCATCTTCTCACTTATCCACATTCACGCTCTGTCTCTTGCATTTGATTTGTGCCAGATTAGCAGAAGAGAGTGAAGAATGAGGTAAATTGTTCCTCCCTGTGCAGTGGGAATGCAGAGGTCTCCCAACAGCAAGTGGCTTTCCTCACCATATGTGCTTCTTCATCTTGGCCCAGCAGGGCAGGAAAATGAATTTGAGGATTTTCAGAATAACACACATTATGTAAGTGTTATCTGCAGTGCTTTGCTCCATTTTTTGCTTTCAGTGGCTTATTCGCATACATTTCACACAGTGTCTAAAGCCCAAAAGCTAGATTTAGTATGTGTGGAAAGATCTGTGGAATTCAAGTTAGAGCTATTACATGAGGCTGAACTTCAGGTTAGTACTTTACATATAATTGTGATGTAGCTCAGTAAGCAGGGCTGTGTTTTTGTGCACATGAAGCATGCTTAGTCATCAGTTCCCAGGGTAGTCCAGAATCAGCCTTGCTGGTTTCAGTGCTGATAAAACAGTTGACTAATCTGAGACAACAGACTCACTTGAGACAAACTGCTGACTATATATAATGTATTTGGCTAATGGTTACAGATGTTCTCTAGGCAGGGATTTTAGACAACACAGACTCTCTGAGCAGGTCCAGCCTGCATAGGGCAACTGATACAATATTTGTATATTGTTTCTAAAGAAGCAGAAAGAGTGATGAAAGACAGTTAGATAGGAGGTGTTTTTATATACAGCTTAAGATAATAATAGGAACAGTTCAAGCATTTACTGAAGAGATGAACTTAGTAATAAAATACTTCAGGTAGTCTCATCTCAACCTGTTGAAAACAGACAGTGAAAGACCATTCTATCCATCAACAAAAATTCAATTCTGTACATGATCATTACCCTGTGCAATGTATTTTAGCAAATCAGGGGATTTTGTAACAAGCATTCCACCTGTGGGTGCCTTTAACACATGAACCATACAGCCCTAAAAGATTTTCTTTAATCAGAGACTACCATGTTGTAATCTCACTCACAAATACATGACCTCCCCTCAGGAAATAGTGTCTCAGAAGCAGCATTTAAGGTTGTTTCTTTAAACATGAGATTTACTGTTTTCACCAGGTTGCATGATAGCCAGCTTCCACTTAATCACAGAAGTAGTCATGGCCATCCTTGTTTCCTGTATGCATTAGTGTTCTCCATTAAAAGGATAAATACAATATTGCTACCAAAAGGGATGAGGTGAGGAAATGTCTAGTTTTGTTACTAGATGTGAAGTCAATACAACCCAACAAATGCCCTTGAAATTTTGTCATGTGCTCTGCCTGCTGGAAAAAAAAAAATTACTTTAAGCTGGACCACTAGCAGATGCTTAAACCCATGAATCTTACATTACCTCTGTAATAGTCAGTTAATAATATACACCCTAATACCATTTTCATGACTGTGTAAACAGAGTTCCTTAGAGACAGGACATCTGAGGGCCTCCATAGTTTAAAACATTGTCCATATTTATTTCTAAACTCTGTATCACTCCATTCTTAAAAAGCAAAAGTTAGTTTGTTGACACAATTTATAGAACAACCAAATGTGTGAAACAGTCTTTTTTTTCGTAAGTCATAAACAGAGTTGATTATTTCATACCCATACATAATAGATGTAAGGCCTTTTTCCAAATTTTAAGACTCTAGTTTATATTTCACCAGACAATGTTTATGACATAAAAAAAGCTTATGAAACAGAAACTGAAGTGTTCAGTTGTGTCCAGAGTAAAAGAATGGACTCATATTTGTGAGGCTGTGTTTTAAGCTACTAATACTCTATAACTGATCCCACATACAACGCTCCCCTCCCCCAAAAAAACTACTACTCTGGTCCCATTCTTATTTCCACTGCTATTCAACAAAATAAAAAATCAAACATAAGAACAAAACAAGGCTAAATTAGCTCTATATGCCTATATAACTACCAAATGAAATGCATACACTCCTATATATGAACACTCCAAAATTTATTATTTGTAATCTTGAAAAACAGTAAAGATTTCAGTGACACTGATTACCTGGCTGAAGGAAAGGTGAATAATTTGCACTAACAAACCAAACTTTGAAATCAATTAAAACAAAGCAATAAAGACAAAGTATATCTCAAGAATATTTTGAATCTCAAAGTTACAGCACAAAAGTAATGCTATGACATCATAAAACTCTTTAAAGTCTCAACTCTGAATCTCAGTATACATTTTTAAATTATTACTGTCTTCCTTATTCTCAAAGAAAATCTTTCAAGCTAGCAGTGATTTGAAGTTTTTTTTACCTAAGACAGCATCCTGTGGGGGAGTTCTGCCAATGCCTTTTGGAGTGTGAAAATATTCTAATTTTAATTCTTTACCAACCACGTGACTTTGCAGCTTTTCTGACTGCATGGGCAATGAGACCGCTGCAAGAGCAGTCTAGCATTGGAACAGGATGCCCAGGGATGTGGTAGAGTCACCATCCATAGAGGTCTTCAAGCAACATGTGGCCATGGCACTTTGGGAAGTGTTTTAATGGCCACTGTAATGTTGGGTTGAAGAATGGGCTTGATGATCTTGGATGGCTTTTCCAGCCAAAACAATTCGATGACAACATAATAGTACTCCCCCATAAGCTTCTGGTTCCACCAGGAACTTAAACTCATCATGGGCAAGCAGAAAAAAAAGCAGCTAAACATAGAGGAGGACAACATGTTCAAGCTTACGGGTTCTGCCTGTCCTGAGGTGGATTAAAAAGCAGAGTGGGCAGGGAGGGCAAAATGGTCACACCTGAGGTGGGAGGAGACTCCAAGAGAACTCAGGTGCTCTGGGTTTGGGGGATAAAAAGGGAAATTGCAGTGTGGGATGGGAAAGTGGCAGATATGGTGGAAAAGGGGAGATGGTTATGAAATGAGGGAGGTGAAGATGAAAAGATGAAGAAGATGGGGGGAAAGGAAGGAGATGGAGAAGAAAGGAGAAAGATGGTGGGAAGGAGTGAGATGGAAAGGAAGGAGATGGAAAGAAAAGGAGGATGTGGGGAAACAGGAAAAGAGGAGAGGAGAGGAGGAGGAGGAGGAGAAGAGGACAAGAAGAGGAGAAGCAGAGAGGAGGAGAAGTGGGGCTGGACTGTAAAAAGAAAATAATAAAAAGTAATCCTGCTCTGTCAGGCAGATTGGACCAAATGATCTTCCAAGATCCCTTCCAGACCTTGACATTCTGTACAAGGTTCATATTTAAAAGCTTCCACACATCATGTACTCAGGGACACAACATTTTCTAAACAATGCACTCACAGATGTGATTCTGTGAAAAGATGACAGACCAATAATTGACAAGTGAACACTGACATTTCTATGATTATTCTACATGCAATTTCTAGTATGACCATGAGAGTGGGATTCAGTACACTGACTAGAAGTCTAGGGAGCTAAGTTCATGTGCACTGCATGTCTGCATACTGTCAAATAAATCCCAGCCTATCTGTATAGGAAACTGATTTTTGCAACTCCCTTATACTAAGATTGTTATAACTGTATGTTGCTCAATTCATTAAGCTTTATCCACCAACTCCCTACAATTACTCACATGACCAGTAAGAATATATTTCTTAATCTTATCTAGCTTCATTTCTTGAAATATGCTGTAAACTCATTAGGTCGCGTTAGTTTTAATTTTATTTTTTAAAGGGCTTTTCAGAGTACTAGAATTTAAGTGGAAATGTTCTGTAAAGTCAATTTAAAAGTGCTCAGTCATGAAAGAACATCCATTCCCTGAAACACAACTATGTAGATGGACAAAACATGTAACTGTGAAGAGTTCTAATCAGTCAATATGGCAATGCAATCCATTCCTACTTTATTGGAGTCACAAATTACACTACCAAATAAGCTCTGGTTTGCTCCAAAACATTACACCACTCAGGCACATATAGAGTTCTGCTTGTAGATTAACTAGAGATTTTTCACATTCTGAGCACTCAGGCCATACTGATGCAGTGTCAGGGTGCAGTCAGATACTGTGAGGTGGATAAGTCCAGAAGAAATAACTGAGGGAGGCCACCTGTCTTCAGTTTACTTCCCAAAGAATGACTAAGCAATCTGTCCACAAGCCATGCAGTACTTTCCCATCAAAACAAGCACTCTGTAGATTAAGAGCTTCCCCTAAATGAAGTATTTCTTTTTAATCCGTTGGTTCCGTAATGTCAGATTAGAAAATTTCACCAACTGCATAAAATCTAAAAGTTTTCACTAGGATGAAAAGTCATACATTACATATTTGAAAGGTATTAAAGACTGTGGGGTTTACATTACCAGATGAAAGCATCTTGGAGTAATCACAAACAATTGAGTGACACATGCGTTTGGTATTTCCATTTAAGAAGTATGCTGCTGCTGTGCAAGCAGAAAATCACAGCATGTTTGCGGATGCACATTTCCTTAGCTGCACAGAATACAAACTTCAAACTTTCCAGAATGAAGAAATGAATGAAGATGTGATTCTAAATTAAGAAATGTTCTTTTTAATTCATAACCATAGCTACCTAAATAGGAGGGTGAGGTGTGTTATTTGGTTTTACCATCTTTTGTACAGCGTGGCTGGCCAGATCTCTCATGTATAGCAGAGCTGCAAAACTAGATTTAAAAATTCAAAAGCCTGAACATCAGGAGCTCAGAAATGGTAACTAAAGTGACATGTAAAGAGAAACTACTAAGAAGGAAACACTGGTGACAAAAATCCGGATCCAGTTCTATATATTTCTACTACAAATAGCTGGGTTTTTTTTTTTTTTTTTTTTTCTAAATAGTTAAGAATGTTGAAATTATCATATTAGATAATAAATTTGATTCATGTGGTTAAATATCCTGTCTTAAAAGTGTGGCCAAATCAAGATGCTTTAGAGGAAGGTATAAAAGAGATACAGTTGCAGAAAAAAATACACTCATGAAGTTCTTATCTTCATAATTAACCATTAGAGACTGTATTAAATCCTTAGCTATGATATTTTATCCACTTACAAAGTTATTCCAAATTTAGCAAACGCTACCATACACCATGGCTATCCTTATTATATGATTCCTTTTGAATATTGTAAGATTTTAGGCTCTGACTCAGAGGTTTATCTGTGTATTTGCAAAATTATTAGTTGTTTTGGGATCTACCTCTACAATTTTGTGGGTTTATAAAACATCATGGTGAAGGGTATTGGTATTTAGGGTTTAGCCTCTTACTCCTCTGTTTTCAGGTGCTATGCATTTTATCAAAGTAAAATACTTGTCCCTCAGATAGAAATAAATTCCTGCCCTAGTAGAAGCCTGTGAAGTTTGTTGCAGCTGAGGATTCCATCTATAATTTTATATTGGGTACATTTGGACTTTGGATTGTGAAGCTGCATCTAACCAGGAGTGTAGACAGATAACTCCCTGCAGTTGTCAGGCAGAGTAGTGGGCCAGTTTATAACTGTCTTGTCTGTCAGTGTATTTGGAGTGGACTGTACAAATTCTACATGGAATCGCCAATAACAGTCTGTTGTCATCATTTAATATCACTAACAGATTCAAGGACAACAATAATTTCAGTGGAGACATTCTGAGATATCCTTTCTTTCTGGGAAAGCAGCTCTTCATTTTTTTCTGTTAGTCATCAGTTTCCATTTACAAGTAATTGTTGCTGAAGGCTGTATATCCCCTAAGGCTACTGTAGGATATGGTGTACAACACTCATGAAAGAAGGGTGTAAGACTGAAATTAGACTATGAAATTAGAGATATAAATCTTTTCCTCAGGTTTGACAAACAAGGCATCATTTAAGAATTGGCTGTGATTGAAACAATTCTATTTATTATAGCATGTTGGTATGAACTAATTGAAGAATTTGAGTGAGAACTATTTTACTACTGGCTGAGAGAGGAAAACACAGTATGTCACTTCACCCAGAGCTTTACTGAGAAAGAAAAAAAAAAATTGTTTTAAGAGTTGTAATCCAAATCTGTTTCAGACCTCTCTGGGCTGTGGCTGGCTCCTTGCGTGGCTCCTGTTCCCTGCGTTTTGTAGCTGATTCTCAATAATCCAACTAACTTCTTTCCTACTGCTAACGCCCCTGGTCGATCTACCTTCACCTATCTGCTGCATCAACAGATGGTGAGATAAGATTGGGGAAGGAGGGAAAGGTGGTAGGGGTGATTGGTTACCCTTCTTAGGGATTTTGATCTCTGGGAGGGGTGTGGGGTTTCCTTATTAGCTTTCCACTGTATATATATCTGTAAATACCTGTTATACATTGTAAATATCTGCTTGTATATTGTGCATAGCTGTAAATATAAAGCTTCATTTATCAACTTCCAGCCAACTGAGTCCTAGCCTGGGTTATTTCAAAGGGTTGAGGGACAGGTAACTGCTAAATCACTACCTAATAACAAAGCTACTGATGAACATCAACGCAACCATCAGGCAGATCAAGCTGCTAAGATTTCTCAAGTTGACACAAACATGGACAGTGACTTTGATCTTGATTGGAAACCCCGAGGTGAACTGTTCTTAGCTCAGTGGGCCCATGATTCATCTGGACATCAAGGCAGGGATGCAATATACCAATGGGCACGTGATAGGTCAATTGACTTATCCATGGATGCTATCACCCAGGTCATACATGACTGTGACATCTGTGCTGCTATTAAGCAGGCTAAGCAAATCAAGCCCTTATGGTAATGTGAGAGATGGTCAAAGTACAAGTATAGTGAAGCGTGGTAGATTGACTACATCACTTTACCTTGTTCTCATTCTGGCAAGCAGTATGTGCTAACAATGGTGGAGGCAAGCACCGGATGGCTGGAAACCTATCCAGTTCCACACACTACTGCATGTAACACCATTCTTGGTTTGGAGAGACAAAATCATGTGGAGACATGGAACTCCAGAGAGAACTCAATCAGACAATGGCATTCATTTCAAGAACAATCTTGTGAGAAACTGGGCCAAAGAGCATGGTATTGCGTGGATCTACCACACACCCTACTATGCACCAGCTTCAGGAAGGATCAGACACTACAATGGTTTGCTAAAGACCACCCTAAAAGCCCCAGCGGGTGGAACTTTTAAAAACTGGGACAAACACTTAGCACAAGCAACCTGGTTGGTAAACAGTAAGGGTTCTGTAAACAGAGCAGGACCTGCCCAATCAGATTTTGTACCTACAGTGGATGGTGATAGAGTTCCTGATGTATGTAGGAAGAATCTGTTAGGGAAAACTGTTTGGGCATCTTCTCCTTCAGGCAAAGAGTTTAAATTCAGAGTATTAGGAGTTTTCGGTTGTAGGTTTCACCTGGCGTCCAACACAAAAGAATCTATAGTACATGAGCACGAACCCAACGTCACCTGGGAGTCCCTGGTCTCATCCTAGATACATCTGGAATGAACTGAATTTGTAAATATTCATTATTGTAAATGTCGTTTTATACTAGATAGATAATTCTCAGTAAACTCTGAGTGAAGTAGACAAGGGTGGATTGTGCTGGTTTGAACTAATTGAAGAATTTGAGTGAGAACTATTTTACTACTGGCTGAGAGAGGAAAACACAGTATGTCACTTCACCCAGAGCTTTACTGAGAAAGAAAAAAAAAAATGTTTTAAGAGTTGTAATCCAAATCTGTTTTAGACCTCTCTGGGCTGTGGCTGGCTCCTTGCATGGCTCCTGTTCCCTGCGTTTTGTAGCTGATTCTCAATAATCCAACTAACTTCTTTCCTACTGCTAACCCCCCTGGTCGATCTACCTTCACCTATCTGCTGCATCAACAGATGGTGAGATAAGATTGGGGAAGGAGGGAAAGGTGGTATGGGTGATTTGTTACCCTTCTTAGGGATTTTGATCTCTGGGAGGGGTGTGGGGTTTCCTTATTAGCTTTCCACTGTATATATATCTGTAAATACCTGTTATACGTTGTAAATATCTGCTTGTATATTGTGCATAGCTGTAAATATAAAGCTTCATTTATCAACTTCCACCTCACTAGGTTATTTCAAAGTCCTAGCCTGGGTTATTTCAAAGGGTGGGGTCGCAGGTAACTGCTAAGCCACCACATATGATTTTGCACATAGGAAAAACAAAGAAATGCACATAATCTTAAAACAATAAACATTTAATTTATTTCATTTGCTTTTCAAAGAAAAGCTAATTCAGTCAAATAGAGATGCCAGAGAGGTGATTCTCCCCCTCTACTCTACCCTAGTGAGAGTTCTGGAGCCCCTATTACAAGAGGGATGTCGACATGCTGGAGTGTGTCCAGAGAAGGGACACGAGGATGATCAGAGGGCTGGAGCACCTCTCCTATGCGAACAGACTCAAAGAGTTGGGGCTGTTCAGTTTGGAGAAGAGGAGGCTCCAAGGTGACATTATTGTGGCCTTCCAGTATCTGAAGGGGGCCTACAGAAAAGCTGGGGAGGGACTAGGGGGAATGGAGCAAAGCTGGAGGTGGGGAGATTCAAACTGGATGTGAGGAGGAAGTTCTTTACCATGAGAGTGGTCAGGCCCTGGAACAAGTTGCCCAGGGTGGTGGTTGGGGCCACTTCCCTGGAGGTGTTTGCAGCCAGGCTGGATGAGGCTGTGGGCAGTCTAATCTAGGGTAGGGTGTCCCTGCCCATGGCAGGGGGGTTGGAACTTGATGATCCTTGTGGTCCCTTCCAACCCTGATTCTATGATTCTAGACAGAACAGGTGGTGGCATTCTTTTATCTCATAACTGTTGTTAGGTGTTGTTTTACCTTGTAACAACTTCTCATATTGGAGGCACTTGGGTTCACATACCCAGCATCCTGGAATCCACGCATTCACAGATTGCATTGGGTTGGAAAGACCATTCAAAAGTTGTCTTGTTCAACCTCCCTGCAGTGAGCAGAGACACCTCTGACTAGATCAGGCTGCCCAGGAGCACACCAAGTCCCACCTTGAATGTCTCTAGGGATGGGGCCTCAACCACATCTGTGGACAACCTGTTCTAGTATTTTACCACTCTTATTGTAAAGAACTTCTTCCTTATGTCTAACCTAAATATAACCTGCTCCAGATTAAAACCATCATCCCTCATCTTATCATTTCAAGCCCTTCTAAACAGTCCTTCCCCAGCTTTCCTGTAGGTCCCCTTCAGATACGAAAGTATAGTTATAAGGTCTCCTTGGAGCCTTCTCTCTTCCAGGCCAAACAGCCCAAATTCTTTCAGCCCATCTTCATAGGAGAGGTTCCTCCAGTCCTCTGATTATCTTTGTTGCCCTCCTCTGTATGATCTCCAGCAGAACCATGTCTCTGTTTGGAGACTCAGAGCTGGAGACGGTACTCCAGGTGAAGTCTCATCAGAGCAGAGCAGAGTGGCAAATTACCTCTCAATCTGCTGGTCACACATTTTTTGATGTAGCCCAGGATGGCTGGCAGGCTGCAAGAGTAAGTCGTTGGCTCATATCCAGCTTCTAATGTACCACTAACTCCAAGTCCTTCCTTTTCTGCAGGACTGCTGTCAATGTTATCATCCCCCGCCCTATATAGATATTGGGGATTGCCCTGACCTAGGTATAGGACCTTGCACTTTGACTTATTGAACCTTTCCAGACTGTCCAGGTCCCTCTGGGTGACATCCTGTACTTCAGACTTCTCAACTGCATCACCCATCTTGGAATCATCTGCAAATGGAAGTTTTCTATATGAATGGACATTTAAAGGTTCACTGAAACTAGAATAACTGCTTTCTTTTCTTAATCATGGAAACATAGAATTATAGAACTATTTTGGCTGGAAGAGACTTTTAAGATCAAGTCCAACTATTAACCCAGCACTGCAAAGTCACAACTAAACCATGTCTCTAAGCACCACATATATCTCCAGGGATGGTGAGTCAAACAATTCCCTGGGCAGCCTATTCTATCTTTTTACAGCCTTCTCTCAGAAAACAGTTTCCCTAATATCCAACCTAAACTTCCTCTGGTCCAACTTGAGGCCAAATCTTACTGTCCTGTAGCTTGTTACACAAGAGAACAGACTGACCTTGACCTCAATAAGACATCCTTCCAAGTATCTGTAGGGTGATATGGTGTCCCCTTAGCCTCTTTTTCTACAGGCTAAACAACCTCAGTTCCCTCAGCCACCTCTGTGCTCTAGACCCTTCAAACTTTTGCTAGTAGGTTGCTTGGCACAAATAGCTCCTTTACAGAGTATCAAACTCAGAGACAATGTTCAGTATTTCAGGCATTAAACCAACTAATATTTCCAAAGGCAGTATAGACAAAGCTTTGACAACTATGCCACTCTCCATTTTATACAGCTACTACCCCAGTAGGAAATTCAGGAATTCTTCATGTTCTCATGGTAAAAGACTTATATTACAGGATGAAGTTTTTGTTAGAAAAAATTATATACTGTATGTCCTCAAATTATTTCAGTCACCTAGAAATTTAAGGGGAAAAAAAAAAAATTTAAAAAAGTACAAAAATATAACACTTAGGTCCACAGCTGAACCGTGAAGGACATAGAAAAAATATATTTTTAAGTGCCCTGTTATATGGATGCAGACATTGTGGTTTCTACTCATGTTCTGCCTAGAACTAGTTATGGCAGAATAGCTTAGTACATTAAAATTTTACACTTCTAGCCTTTACAAACCAGCAGTTCCTCTTCTTAAGCTTCTTTCCACACTTCTCTCCAGATATGCTCCCTAAATATAACTGACCCTCTGTTAAAACATTCCTCATCTTTTCTTCTGTATCTGTGAAATACCTACACCTCCTAGTAGGTAGCTGTTTATTCATCTGAAATAAGCAAATGTGATCTCTGAAACTGCAGACAAGGGTGACTTGTGAACTGAAGAAACAAAAAACACATACTCCAATTTCCTTAATGTTCTTTGACACATCTAGGTACTTTAAGCTTTTAGGAAGCATCAGGGAGGGNTTTTTTTTTTTTTTTTTTTTTTTTTTTTTAAACACACAGATTACTCACAAACTTTAATTAGATTGCAAGTAAAATGCAGTCATCATTGTAATAAGAAGACATATACTTATAAACTACTTCAGGAAAGAGAATGTGGTTCTTCGAAATAAGTGAAAGAGAGCTTTGGTTAAAGAAAAGGAAAAATTTAAAAAGAAATTTTAAAAACAATAGATATGAATTGCAAATAGATTGAAAAAAAATAGTTTCAATAAGGAGTCAATAAGGTATAGAATGTGAAGCCTCTCTGAAATATCCTTCATTCAAGTGGATGACTTTGTAGAAGTAAGAGACTATTGTTTACTAGAGTTGAAAAGCTAGAATAAATCAAGAACAAAAACCAACAGGGAAAATAAGCACACTGGTACTCTGAAATACATCACTGCTGGATAACCTGACAGGTTAGATCTAAGTTACTTTTATATATTCTGTCATTTTAAACAGCATGGTAGTGCTAACCACAGCTAAAATAGGTCTTGGCATCAAGTCTGAGGCATTACAAGTGTTGGAGAGGTGCCCATGGTTTCATTCTGCTACTACAGGCATGTACTCCTCTGTCAGTGACTGTGCAATGTTAACGTTAAGAGGAACTCCTGTTCATCCACAGACAGAGGATCAAAGAACTTGCATTTTCATTTGAATGACACAAAACCAGGTTTAAAACTTCTCATTCTGTAGCTAAGATGCCTTGCATAGTTGTTTTACAAAAGCTTTTATTTCAGCCCTTTATTCCTGCATCCTATTATTAGGATACATTAATTCTTAATTAGGCTTATAATCAGTGATCTGCAAGGCACTAGTACACTCCCTAAGATGATACTGACAGCACTTATATATCTCTTGGTTGAAAGCCAAACCCAAAAGTCTATCCAGAGTAGACCTTCAGCCTCCTGTCAGTATTTCGAAATACAAAGAACTTTCTCCATCAGAAAGGTGTAGAAAACACATTCTGTCATACAGAACAGACCTTTTTATTGCAGTTTTGCCATTTCTTTGTATATTCTGGCGACTTCAAGAGAAAGTAGATATAGTCAAATACTGAAATGCCCGGCTCTGAACCAGAACTAACTTCTCAAAGCAAATGCAGCTGGAACAATGCCAGTTGACAGTGCTTCCCTCTAGCCAACAGTCTAGCACAAAACCTCTGAAGTACCACACAGGTACAATAAGAATAGTGAAAAAAGGAAACGCAGTCAATGAGATGCTTGTTACATCCCTGACTAGGAGATTGGAGGAAATGCATGATGTATCTCTCTACATTTATGCCTCCTTCATGCATAGAAACTTCAAGTGCACCTGTAAAGTGACATACGACACAATTTAAGGACATAATGTATTTAGCATTTTTCCTGGTTTGGCAATGCTTACAATGTATTTTTGTATCATTCTCTATATACCATTTATAGCATTCTCTGGGTTTGCAGGAGAATTCAGACACATATAGAGCTATTTATTAAAACTACAAAAAAGGACAGGATAGTCAGTTCAAGAAAAAGTCAAGCAGTATATGACTTTTATTCTAGATAAGTAATGAAAAATAAGCAATGGAAAATACAGTACCAAATTCCCTAATTATATTTTGTATAGGACAGATGCGTAAAATTCTAATTTACACAGGTCCCTTTATAAAAGCTTTTATGGACTTGGGAAAGTGGATAGAATGCATACAAAGGATTGGAGGAAAGAGTTAACAGCAGTTGGGGCACCGATGGCAAAGGTTTCTTGACATTGGCTAAACTTCCATTCATTTGAACTGGATTGTGGCTGTACCTCAACATTTCAGAAATGGAGCACTAAACAACAGAACTAAAACAGACATAATGATGGAGGGAGGAAAGAAGGGAGGGAGGAAAGAAGGGAGGGAGGAAAGAAGGGAGGGAAGGAAGGAAGGAAGGAAGGAAGGAAGGAAGGAAGGAAGGTTGATAACATCACTTTGATCAAATCCATACATTTTGTAATATCAAGTAAACATGACCTTGATAATCAGCATGAAAACAATCATTCAACCATTCTACTAAGGTCATATTTCTGGTCAACTGATTATGAAACTACTATCAAGCCTGGAAAGCACTATTTTAGGAAAAGAAAAATTCAAACTGTAGGCACACTGAAAATGCAGGTCTAAAGTTAAGACATTTTCAGCCCGATTACTAGAAAAAAAGGATAATGTTCTGCTACTGCTGAGTTCTGACCTTTCCTCTGTAAAGAAGTTTCACTGTAAACTGAATGAAAAATAGACTTTCAAAAATAATGTATATTACGAATTAAATCCTTTTTCTTTTCTAGAAGGTGGTCATACATGTATTGAAATTGTTGCTTTTGCTGGGCCTTTTAAACTAATCACCCTGATTTCATGGAAGAAAGAGTTTACAGTTATTGAAAATGTAACATTTGTATACATACATATTCAGTGTTAGTCTAATTAAAGATTTATTCACATAACAGATTTAGTTTTATTTTTTTAAGAATAAACATAAAGTTCATTTGCATGTGTGAAATCAGACTTCCATCATTTTCTGTTTTCTGGTCTTTCCATCTTTATGATGTATGAATTTAATATTCGGCATTCATTACATGAAATTTTAGACTTTTACTGTATTTACAAATTCTGTTAAATTTTGGTCTGGGTCTTAAGAAGAGTGTGTCTAACAGATCAAGGGAGGTTCTCCTTCCCCTCTATTCTGTCCTGATGAGACCTCATCTTACATACTGTGTTCAGTTTTGGGCTCCCCAGTTTAAGATCTGCTGGAGAGGGTCCAGCAGAGGGCTACAAGGATGATTAGGGGCCTGGAGCACATGCCTTATGAGGAGAGGCTGAGAGACCTGGGGCTTTTTAGTCCAGAGAAAAGAAGACTGAGAGGGGATTTAATCAATGTTTATAAATATCTGAGGGCTGGGTGCCAGGAGTGGGAGGACAGGTTCTTCTCACTTGCTCCCTGTGATAGGACAAGGAGCAATGGGTGCAAGTTGTAGCACAGGAGGTTCCACCTCAACACAAGGGGGAACTTCTTTACTGTAAGGGTCATAGAACACTAGAACAGGCTACCCAAAGAGTCTGTGGAGTCTCCTCTGGAGACCTTCAAGGCCTGCCTGGATGCATTCCTCTTTGACCTGAGATAGGTTTATGGTCCTGCTCTGGCAGAGGGGTTGGACTTGATGATCTCTTTGTGTCCCTTCCAACCCTTGACATCCTGTTATCCTGTGACAATTCTTAAGCAAGTAAACCGTCACAAAGGGCTGAAACACATTTAACTTACTGTGTGTTAAGTAATGCTTGAGTCACCACAACTTGTCCTTGAAAATTTTATTGGTTTAAAGGAAACACAGGGTAATGTGGCTTTCATTAGGTGCTAATCATGAGTAAAGCTCCAGATGTTATATAGGATAATCTTGTATATGTGTTGTTATCAAGGCTTGGCCTATGGATGCAAATTTACCAGCACATAGAATTTTATCATATCCATAAATCAAAATCCTGATAGCATTATGAAACCTGTGCAGGTTTTTATTAGGAGGTAGTAGGAGGTAAGAAAGACCAGAAGCTGAATATCTACTCAAACCTAAGTGAAAAGCATTTTTAAATTTCTTTCCTCTGTCTTTCATACATGCGTTTAAATGATTCCAGCAAGTAAAAGCACTATTATGCTACAATAAAGATTGGTCTTGTACTGCTTCCAGCATGGCAGGAGCTAGCAAGTACAAGTCTCACAAGACCATCTCAGAAAGAGTTCCAATGTAATTTTTAAAATGTTCTATTTAAAGATTTTTTTCTTTTTTTTTTCAAACAAAGTTGTAAAAGGTAGTTACAATTAACCTTCTGTTACAGTTAGAGTTATATTCTTCCCACTATATAAATTTGTCCTATAATTTTAAAACAAACAAACAAAAATCCTTCTTCCTATATATCCTTCTTCCTCTTTATCAGTAACCAGCTAGACTCAGTGGAGCTCCACCTGAGGAAGAATGATGACCTGGTTGAGAATGTCTGGGTTAAAAATAAAGGGAAGACAGGTGAGGGTGATGTTACTGTACAGGTCTGATACAGGCCTGTAGTGGGTTTGCAGTGACCTGCCCCAACCCACCTTTTGGAACCCTGGCTAAAACTCAGATAAACACACTGGAAGTTAATAAATAAAGCTTTATATTTACAGCAATGCAAATATACAAGCAAATATTTACAAGATATAACAGATATTTATAGAAATATACAGTAAAAAAGAAATACAGACACCCCACCCCTCCTGGAGACCAAAATCCCCAAGAGAGGGAAACCAAACCCCCCCTACCACCTTTCCCTCCTTCCCCCAGCTTTATCTCACCACTTGATGATGCTGCAGATAATCTGAAGATCGGTCAGAAAGATTAGTGGCAGGAAGGAATGAATGGTTTTAGTGATTTTACTTTGAATTAGTTCAAAGGCAGAGAGACAAAGGAAAGAAGCTGCTGAAGCCTGCGTGGACCCAGAGCCAACTGACTGCGCAAGCACACTGGCTTATCTGGATGTTTTGGGAACATTCTCAAAACAATCTTCTTTCTTCTCTCTCAGTCAAACTGGGTGAAGTGACACAGTGTTTAATTTCTCACTCAAATTCTCCAATTAGCTCAAACCAACACAAGGCCACCTGACCAGCAGAACCAAGCAGATGAGGCCCTTCACAAGCAAATAGAAGCAGCCTCAAGGTGACAAGCCCTGGTCCTCATGGGGGATTTCAACCATCCTGACATCTGCTGGAGGGACAACACAGCAAGGCATCAGCAATCCAGGATGTTCCTGGAGTGCATAGATGACAACTTCCTCCTCCAAATGGTAGAGAAACCAACAAGAAAAGGTGCTATGCTGGACCTTGTTCTCACCAACAGGGAAAGGCTGGTGACCAATGTCAGGCTCAGGGACAGCCTTGGTTAGAGTGACCATGAAACAGTTGAATTTAAGATCCTCAGGGCAACCAGGAGGGTGTTTTCTAAGCTTACGACCCTAGACTTAGGTGTGCAGACTTTGATTGCTTCAGGGATCTGCTGGCCAAAGTATCATGGGAGGAAGCCCTAGAGGGAAGAGGGGCCCAGGACAGCTGTTCAGTATTCAAGGATCACCTCCTCTGTGTCCAGGAGCACTCTATACCAAGAGAGGAAAGCAGGGAAGAATGCCATGAGGTCTGCCTGGCTGAGCAAGGAGCACCTGGACATGCTGTCACACAACAAGAAACTCTACAACGAGTGGAAGAAAGGATAGCTAGAATGTGAGGTATATAAGGAAGCTGCCCAAGCAGTTAGAGATCTGATTAGGAAAGCCAAAGCACACTTTGAATTTAATCTAGCCAGGGAGGTCAAAGAACTTCTACAGGTATATTAATGGTAAAAAGAAGACTAGGGAAGGTGTGGGCCCCCTCAGAAAAGAAAACAGGCAAATTAGTCACAAGTGACATAGAAAAGGCTGAGGTTCTCAACAACTTCTTTACCTCGGACTACACTGCAAAGGCCTCCAGCCATGCTCCCAAAGTCATGGAAGATAATGGCAGGGACTGGAAGGAAGAGCTGCCCATCATAAGTGAAGATCAGGGTTGTGATCACCTGAAGAACCTGAAAGTGTTCAAGTCTACAGGGTTATGATGTCATTGGCATCACTGAGACATGGTGTGATGGATCTCATGATTGGAGCACAGGGATAGATGGTTAGAGACTCTTCAGGAGGGACAGGCAGGGGAGAAGGGGAGGGTGTTGCCCTCTACATCAATGATAACCTAGAGTCCATGGAGCTCCATCTGGGGATGTGCAATGAAAAACCAGAGAGCATATGGGTAAAGGTTAAAGGGAAGGCACGAGAAGGGGACATCACAGTAAGTTTCTGCTACAGACCTCCTGATCAGGAAGGTGAAGCAGATGAGGCCCTTTACAAACAAATAGGAGAAGCTTCACGCTCATAGGCCCTGGTACTCATGGGGGAATTCAACCACCCTGACATCTACTGGAAGGACAAAACAGCAGAGCACCAGCAATCTAAGAGGTTCCTGAAGTGCATTGATGATAACTTCCTCCTCCAAGTGGCAGAGAAACCCGCAAGAAAAGGTGCTATGCTGGACCTAGTCCTCACCAACAAGGAGGAGCTGATGAGTGAAGTGAAACTGAAGGGTAGCATTGGCTGCAGTGACCATGAAATGGTAGAGTTTAAGATCCTCAAGGTATCAAACGGAGTGCATAGTAAACTCACTGCTCTGGACTTCACAAAAGCAGACTTCAATCTCTTCAGGGACCTCTTTAGCAGAGTGCCATGGGAAAAAAAAATCATTGAAGGAGGGAGGGTTCAAGAAAGCTGGTCCATGTTGAAGAATTACCTCCTCAAGGCCCAGGAGCAATACATCCCCAAAAAAGAGGAAGGCAGGTAAGAATGCCAGGAGGCCTGCATGGATGAACAGAGAGCTCCTGGACACACTTAGACACAGGAAGAAAGCCTACAGAGAGTGGAAGCAAGGACAGGTAATCTGAGACGAATACAAAGAAATTGTTCCTCCAACCACAGATCAGGTTAGGAAAGCTAAAGCGCAGCTAGAGTTGAGTCTGGCTAGGGACATTAATGGGAACAAGAAGAACTTCTTCCCATATTTTAGTGAGAAAAGGAGTACTGGAAAGAATGTGGGACCCTTCCAGAAGGCAAATGGAGAGCTGGTGACAAAGGATGTGGATAAGGCTGAGGTGCTCAATGACTTCTTTGCTCATTCTTCAACAGCAAGGGCTCCAACTACAACGTCCAAGTCCCAGAGGGCAAAAGTAAGGACTGGGAGAAGGAAGATCAGCCCACTGTAATTGAAGATCCTGTTTGTGAGCACCTAAGGAGTCTGAACATACATAAGTCCATGGGACCTGATGAGATCTACCCACAGGTCCTGAGGGAAATGCCAGAAGAAGTTGCTAAACCACTGTCCATTGTCTTTGAAAGGTCATGGCAGACTGGTGAAGTTACTGCTGACTGGAAAAGGGCAAACATAACACCCATCTTCAAGAAGGGAAAGAAGGATGACCCCAGGAACTATAGACCAGTCAGCCTCACCTCTATGCCTGGCAAGATCATGGAGCAGATCCTCCTGAAGGTTCTGATAAGGCAAATGGAAAGCAAAGCAGAGGTGTCTAATGGTAACCAGCATGGCTTCACCAAGGGCAAATCATGCCTGACTGGTAACTTTTTATGATGAAGTCACAGCAACAGTGGACAAGGCAAGGGCAACTGATGTCATCTACCTGGACCTGAGTAAGGCCTTTGACTCTGTCCAACAAGACATCCTGGTCATCAACCTGGAAAAACACAAACTTGGTGGATGGAGCACTGCTGGATAAGGAATTGGCTGGATGGTCACACACGGAGAGTGGTGATCAAGGGCAAAATGTCAACCTTCAGACCAGGGAAAATTGGCATCCCTCAGGTGTCCACCCTCAGCAAGTTTGCAGATGACACCAAGCTGTGTGGCACAGTCGACCTGCTAGAGGGCAGGGATGCCATCCAGAGGGACCTGGACAGATGGAGAGGTGTGCCGAGGCTAAGCTCATGAAATTCAACAAGGCCAAGTTGTCCCAGGTTGGGAATTATGGGGTTAAAACTCCTCTAGGGACTATGAGGAGAATGTTATTCAATCCCATAATTCTGCTATCTTCTCATAAGCTCACGTCAAGGGCAGTTTGCTCTCCTTTTCCTGCCCCTCCAGCCGTGTTTGGGTATGTAGTCGGGTAGGCCTGTTTTGGGGCCTAAAGGAATGGCAAAAGCATGGCGGGGGGAGGACTTGGAGCACGGGGATTTGTAGATTTAGTTATGGGTGGGAATAAATTCATGGGGTTGCTGCAACTTTCACGTCTGCTTTGTAACTCTTTCATGTATCTCTCTATCTAAAATACAATTCTGTTATTTTTCTCCAATTCGTTTAAGAGTTTTCATTCTGTCGGTGATAAAACCACGACACAAGTGTAAGGTCTTGCACCTGGGTCAGCACAGTCCCAAGCACAAATCCAGGAAGGATGGCAAATGGCTGGAGAGCAGCCCTGAGGAAAAGGACCTGGGGGTCTGGGTTGATGAAGGGCAAAACATGAGCCGGCAGCGTGTGCACACAGCCATGACATCAACTGTGTCTAGGGCTGCATTAAGAGAAGAATGGGCAGCACGGCAAGAGATGTGATTCACCCCCTTTACTCTGCTCTCGTGAGACCCCACCTGGAGTACTGTGTACAGTTATGAATTCCCCAACACAAGATTAACAGGGAACTGTGTGTTGGTTTGAGCAAATTAGAGAATTTGAGTGAGAAATTAGACTGTTGGCTGAGAGAGTGTTAAACCTACAGTGTCACTTCACCAGTTTCACTGAGACAGAAAAATAATTGTTTTGGGAAATGTTCCCAAAACATCCAGATAAGCCAGTTTGCTTGCAGAGGGCCAGTCTGGCTTGGGTCATTGCTGACTCCGGCAGCTTCTTTCCTTTGTCTCTCTGCCTTTGAACTAATTCAGAGTTGAAATCACTAAATAGACTAATTTCTTCTCCTATCATTAATCTCTCTGATCTTCAGCTTATCTGCAGCATCATCAAGTGGTGAGATAAAGGTGGGGGAAGGGGGGAAAGGTGGTAGGGGGGTTTAGTTTCCCTCTATTGGGGATTTTGGTCTCCGGGAGGGGTGTGGTGTCTGTATTCCCTTTTTACTGTATATTTCTGTAAATATCTGTTATATCTTGTAAATATTTGCTTGTATATTTGCATTGCTGTAAATATAAAGCTTTATTTATTAACTTCCAGTGTGTTTTTCTGAGTTTTAGCCAGGGTTTTAAAAGGTGGGGGGGGCAGGTCACTGCAAACCCACTACAAACTGTTGGGGCGAGTCCAGAGCAGGGCCATGAAGATGATCAGAGAGCTGGAGCACCTCTGCTATGAGGACAGGCTAAGAGAGTTTGGGCTGGAGAGTTCAGCCTGAAGAAGTGAAGGCTTTGAGGAGACATAGTAGCCTTCCAGTATCTGAAAGGGGCCTACAGGAAGGTGGGGAGGGACTATTCACAAGGTCTTGTAATGACAAGATGAGGGGTAATGGGTTTATAGTGGCAGAGGGGAGATTTAAACTAGCTGTTAGGAGGAAGTTCTTTACAGTGAGGGACATCGGAACAGGTTGCCCAGGAAGGTTGTGGTTGCTCCATCCCCAGAGGTGTTCAAGGCCATGTTGGATGAGGCCTTGAGCAACCTGTTCTACTCAGGGTTGTCCTTGCCAATGGTGGTGGGATAGAAATGGATGACTGTGCTGGTTTGAACTAATTGGAGGATTTGAACGAGAAATTAGTCTATAGGCTAGCACTGATGGTACTACTTCACTCATAGCTTTATGGAGAAAAAAAAAATTATGAGTTGCAGCCCAAATATAGATAAGTCAGACTGCTTCAGACATCTTTGGGCTGTGGCTGCTCTTGCATGGCTCCTGTTCCCTGCCTTTTGTAGCTGATTCTCAATAATTCCACTAACTTCTCTCCTACTGCTATCCCCCCTGGCCGATCTACATTCACCTATTCGCTGCATCAACAGATGGTGAGATAAGATTAGGGAAGGGGGGAAAGGTGGTAGGGGTGATTGGTTACCCTTCTTAGGGATTTTTATCTCTGAGAGGAGTGTGCTGTTTCTGTATTAGCTTTTCACTGTATATATCTGTAAATATCTGTTATACATTGTAAATATCTGCTTGTATATTGTGCATAGCAGTAAATATAAAGCTTCATTTATCAACTTCCAGCTGACTGAGTCCTAGCCTGGGTTATTTCAAAGGGTGGGGGAGCAGGTATCTGCTAAACCGTCACAATGATCTTTGAGGTCACTTCCAACATAAAGCATTCTATAATTCTATAATAATGACACTTCAGTTACACCTGTAGATTTAACATAATCATGAAAGTTTATCGTATCCTAATACCAAAAAGCAATCTCCGTCTTGCTGTGCAATCATCTAATACAACTGGAAGAATTTCTCTTTAACTGTACTGCACTTGTTGAAAACAAATTTTTTTTACACTAACCTAATCAGTTCCAAATGTTAAACATTTTTGTGAGGTTAATCTGATTTCTAGAAATACAGTAGATTATATGGCTTTGTTTGTTTGTTTGTTTGTTTTCTTGTTAGTGATTATCTTCTCAAAACATTCATGGTCTTTCCAAGACTGCCCCCTGTGATTACTGATTTCTTTTTTTTTCTAAAGTAGATTCAGATAGCAGAATTACCTAGCTATTTGTGCTTCACAGAATTGTTTCTGCTTCTCAGAATGAGTGACTTAACACAGAATCCATCAAGTAGCCAAAAAAGTATATTTAAAGTTGTCTAGCATGCATTTGTTCTTCACATACCTGTTCATCACTCTCTGATACTCCCCAGGATTGGACTAGGGATCAAATCACACACAAGTTTAATTTGTCTTTGAGAAAGAAACTATCATTTATCATGAAGCCAGAAGCAAACATGCCAAACAAGCAAGATGCTGGTGTTTTCCATTATGTGGTAGGTGCATAATCTCTTCAGTGTACACAGCTTAGTATGCCAGCTCAGTGTTCACACTGGAACAGATATGTGAACATGCAGAAAAGAACAAAGTATACAACTTCCAGGTGCACACACAAGAATCACACAGAACTTTAAAAAAGCATCAAAACTTTTATATTTTATTAAATAATCCACAGCTTTCTTAGAGCAGCTGGCACTTTCTCTCTTCCTGATATCTCTTAGTAAACTTTTAATTAAAATTGGTGCTCTGTGTACATACTTAAAATGCTAGTGGCTTCATTAATATTAAAGCAAACAGAGAAATGAAATTACAACCTAAAATCTATAGGCATATCTCACAACAATAAAACTGAGTCTTTAAAATTATATATGCATTTGCACAAAGTCCTTCATTCAGCAAGAACACTTGCTGAAACTTAGGTACACACCATGCTTAGTAACAAAAAATAACAGGAGCCAGAATTTTTAAGGGTAGCTGCATTCAGCCCTCCACAAGATTTTGTTGAGTGGGTAGCTGAATCTGAAGGGAATCTTCCCCATATCTTTCATGTTCCTTAAGCAGGCAGGTCACACCTACATATTCCATTAAAAGAAGTTTCAGTAAACCTTAGCAGATGCATTTTACCTGAAAACAACTTGAAGGAACGTGGGAATTTTTCCTCTTTTTCCTTTATTCATTCATTTGGGGAGCAAAGCAGCTAAACAAAAGAGCTGATGACTACTCCACAAAGAGATGCTACAATCTTAAATTATTGAAATTAATCTGAAGGGCATGTAAGTGAACAGAGCTTAAGATATCTTTCTGTATGAGAGACCGACATGGTTGACTACGGTAAACCCTCTAATTTCTTAGTTAACTTAATGAAGTTTAGATAATTACACTGGTAGTGTAGATTAATATCTAAGAAATTTAGTACTTGGCCTGAAAGCTGATCAGAAATGTTTTGGGTTTTTTTTTTTCTTTTTAATGTAAGGCTGGTGTTGAAGTTAGTAGTCACTCCAAACATTTTCCACTTTAAGAAAGTAGAATCAGTTCAAAAGTTGTGAAATTTGTCTCTTTCAATATCAAAACTGTTCTGCCTCCAAAATTCAACATAAACTTTAAAAAAGGCAGAAAACATCTTTTTACATTCCTGCAATATCTTAAATGATGTGGCGCATAAGTTTTTTTCTAATTTATTAGCTAATAAACTTTACTGATAATTTTCCTTTGCAATTTCTGGTGGGAACAGGGAGCTTTTCCTAAGAAAAATGGTTTGGAATGGGTTCCCACACAGTGACTTTTGAAATAAAATAGAATCTCTGTATTTAAGTGGTTTCTCATTAGAGGAGCCATTTGCCATTTATGCAGCCACACTGGAGAAGCATGACCACTCTTTTGCACTCTTGTACTACAGAAGGCAAATGAGGTAAGAACAGATTTGTGGGGCTGCTGAAACCATTATTTGTTCAGTCAATGTGTAGACACAGTAAATTCCATGACCATCACTGCACTGAGAATCTTCACCATCTGGAGCAAAACATGCTGTCTGAGCAACAAGTGAGAAGCACGGAAATTCTCTTACAAACAACAACATTTTGGAATTTCAGAATTTCTGCTAAAAATTAGGTAAAAAAATCCAACGAAACTATCAAATTTAGAAATATTTTACCTTATTAAATACCAAACTTTGGGGGAAAAAAATGAAAAGAGAAAGCATTATGAAATGCTTCTCTTTCCTAACATATAATTTCCAGTGAGGGGAGGCATGTTTCTCTCATATAGTCTTGTTAATTTTATCTAATCTTGTATGTTCCAAAACATGCAAAATTTCAAGCAGCAATAGTTTTGTTATAATCCTGCAGGTCCTCCCATACTCTAAAGCTTTTGAAAAGATCAGCAATAGTACAGAAATTTAGTTTTGCACAACAGTAAACTGCTGGATGTGGGAAGTATTACTTCAGCAGTCTTCTAACTTTGGGTCTCATAATAATGAAAAAGAAAAACTGTTCCAAATATCCTTCAGATTAATCCTCATGCTATGCACAGTGCTGGCACTAAAAATCCTTGTTTAATTAAGCCAAATATAATTCATAAAACGTAAGAGTCACTAACATGATAAATTGTTTGTTTCTGATTATGATTATGATTAGAAGAGAATGAGTTGGGGTGAAGAAGACTCCATGCAGTCTGCTTCATTACCACATCCTGACACATCATTGTTTTCTTACGGCCACAGAAATACATATGGCAAAGAATTCATAAGATAAACCAAGAAAAAAAAATTAGTAAAAATTCTCTACCTGAATGGTTATCAGCAGATGTTTTATTTCAGCCAAAGTACGTATCTTACTAGACTGGTGGAACTACCTCTCCTTCCCACTGAGAACTGAGTATCTTCCATTTGGCAACTCCTGCTGCCAGGCTGTAGTTTACAAATAAAATTAATATTGGGATACACTTAGAGTTGTTTCTAGCTTCTTTTACTATTACTAAGAAACAACTGGATAAAAGTACAAGATCCACATGGTCAGTAGATTCAGAATGAAAGAGGCAGAAACAGTAAGATCATAAGGATAATAATTTATATGAAGATTCATACCACACACTACAGCTTGTTTGGCCTTTATTGCAATTATGAAAAGAAAGATGAAACTAGCCAGAAAAAATTGGAAATACATTGACGTTTAACTTTGTTAAGTCACATCTTGCAATTCCTTCTGAGGCTAGAAGAAATAAATCATTCAGTGTTTGCAGTGGTCTTCTTTCCTCAGCAGAAAGTGCAACCTCTTTCATTTCACAGTAAGGAAAACAAGTATTCACCTTCTTATTTAAAATCGAGTATTTCCAGGTTAATATGAAAACTTAGGTCTTTATTATCTGCAGATTAATATGATTCATTCATTTAGCAAAACTGGTAAAATTAAAGAAATTTTTAAATAGTTATATCAAATATGGACATACTTTAGACAGTCATCCATCCTCATCTGAATTTTGTGCAGTCTGCCATTATAACTTAATTTTATGTTGAGGTTCATCAAGCTCAGCTGAATTCAAGTATTTTCTTGTGGCATTCCAATCACCGTGAATTTTGAGACATCTGTATTATGGATGATCCCCATACTTTCAGTGTTTTGGCATATATACTTGCATGATATTTACAAAAGTTATAATCACAGAATACTTTCTCACAGAATTTCACTGCTTTACCTCTAAAGTACCTCACTGATATTTATGTGTTAGAAAATTGGTGGTTTATGTCTTAGGGATACATTTTTCATTTATTAATAATTTAACTATTTGTAATATGTTCCTTTCATAAAGCAGCATCTGTCACTGTAGGATTGATCATGAATGGAGGAAATAACTAGAAAAAATGTCACACAGGACTTAAAGTCAAATGCAGAATTACAGAATTACAGAATGTTAAATGTTGGAAGGGACTTTGAAAGATCATTTCCTCCAATGACCCTGCCAGAGCAAGATCACCTGGAGTAGGTCACACAGGAATGCATACAGATGGATTTTGAATGTCTCCAGAGGAGAATCCACAACCTCTCCGGGGAGCCTGTTCCAGTGTTCTGGCACCCTCACCATAAAAATATTTTTCCTTATGTTCATGTGGAACCTCCCGTGCTCCAGCCTACATCTGTTGCCCCTTGTCCTGTCATTGGACATCACTGAGAAGAGCCTGGCTCTACCCTCCCAGCACCCTCCCTTCACATATTTATAAACATTTATGAGGTCACTTTTCTGTCTCCTCCAAGCTAAAGAAACCCAGCTCCCTCAGCCTTTCTTTGTAAGGCAGATGTTCTGTGGCTCTCCACTGGGATCTTTCAAGCAGTTCCCTGTCCTTCTTGAATTGAGAGGCCTAGAACTCGACACAATTTTCCAGGTGCAGCCTCACCAGGGCACAGTAAAATGCTCTTAACTTTCTCTGCAAGGCACCTGTAGAAATGACAATCTGAAATGGTATGTTTAATAGCACTTGAGACTAAGCACAAACAATACACATGGAGTTTCATAAAAGTCACCAAGATGGGGTTATGCAAGGTTATTTTGGATTGGTATTTTATCCTTTTGTTAACAGGCCATACGTATATATTACTTTTAACTTCTTGAATATTATATAGCAGTTTCTTCAGTTTTATATTAGTTTTAAACTGACATGTAAAAATATAATATATACAAGTAGAAATAGTTTCTGTCATAAAGGACTTCTAAAAATATTACAAACATCAAGACTATAAATCAACATATTCCCATTGTCTCTTCAAGTTTCCTTAGCTTGTTTTTTCTTATGAATATGTCACACCATGCAAATTCAGTCACTCAACTCAGATATATTAACCAGGTAGAGAGCCAAGAGTCCTCATATGAACAGTGGAGGGAGCAGAGCTTCCCACTCTGTTCTTCACAGCAAGAACATATCTGCAAGACTCTCCATCTCTCTGCAGAAAAGTACTTATGCTTATTTACATGCCCTTTGCCATACACAGTTGAAGTCTGACAGACAAACTCTCAATTTATGGACTTGTGCCAATTCTACAGGCTTATACTCCTCTAGCTTCTATTTAGAATCTCTTAGTAAATTTACACTTTTGGGAACTGATCCCACAGCCACTAAACATAAAGGTAATATTTTCATGACAATATGTGAGTTTTGGATCAAGGCACCTGCTTTCAGCATTTATGGTGCTACTTTTTTGTTTGTGGCTGGAAATGCTTCGATATTGAGATAAAAAATAAAATCTTCCCAATATTTCTTGCTCATGGAATAGTTAAGTAAATATAACCTCTCTTTTAAGAGAATGTATAATGACTTCTGATATTGTTGTGAGCAATACTAATGTTTAAGAAAACAGAACTTCCTAAAAACATTTTGGAGAAGTTTTAACTACTTTGTATTTAAATTGAATTGTGTCTGAAGCTAATAATTCAATTAAATTATAGTTGGAAGTACACCTTACTTGTAATTAATGCAATGCTAATTTTTTTTAACATCAACACTTCAAAAAAGGAGCGATGGCCTTTAAATAGTACTGCGTCAGGGCAGGGCACTGCCCCACTAGAGGTCTGAATGGGGTGCGAACTTTGGCAGGGCACACCCCAGTCCACTGCCCCACTGGAGGTGTGAATGGGGCAGGAAACGGTCTTCCTCCCTCTGTCATCGGAGGCTTAGTACAATAGGTGTGAAGTGCTTTCTCCCACCCTCCGTGGGCTTGAACAGGGAGGGAACAAATCGCCTCAGTATATATATGGCAGCTGGACAGATTGGAGCAGGACCTTCACTGGGACCTTCACTCGGACCTGCACTCAGACCTGTACCAGGACCTGCACTGGGACCTGCACCAGGACCTGAACATGGACCTGGAGACACAAATCTTGCACGGACTTTGAGCTGGACGTTGAGGAGCATCCTGGCTTCTTGTTGCAGGACCTGCCTCTAACAGTAAACTGCAGCCATTGGTGGGAACACTGCGGAGCACCCCGGCTTTCCCCTGGCTTGCTTCGCGATCATGGCTTCATGAAAGCTGTGCCTATAGTCATCTTGGACTCTGGCAGGCACTGGACTCCAGACACTGCCGTGAAAGAGACAGTCTCCCATCTGTAAGTAGGGCAAAGCTGTTTCATGCCCAAACCTTTCCAAATTTCCTGATTTTTCCTGAATTACAAGAAAAGGCATCTTTGTGAAGACTTTTCCTGACCGAATTAGAACCCAAACTTAAACTAATTTAGACACGGATTGTGGGTGGGGCTTTTGGAAATTATAAAAGCTACATAATTTATAATTTTTGCCTCTTCAATCGCCCCCAATCAATACAAGTACCTTAAGTTCCCAAGATGATTGCTTCATTCTCTCTGAATAAATGCAAGCCATAAAAACAACAAAAATCACCCCCAAAAAACCCCAAAGAAACAAAAAAAACCCAGAACTGTAAAGTGAGGATTACCTAACTAAATTGTGTGTATTTTCTTTTCCATTTCTTTCATCCTCAAAGAAAATCGTAACTCCCAATTCCAAATAACATACTCTGTAATAGTTTGTTTTTTAAATGCTTCTTTTGGTGATATACATTAATTAACAGTAGCATTAACTGTGAAACATACAAGCAACTTTGAGTCTATTCAGGCAATGTGTGCACTAGGATATTATATTTTTTTCCCTATTCAGACAAGCAATTTAGTTGTATGAATATGCACACTATTATCATGATGTCCGTAAGGCTTTTTGTGGAAATGTGTTTTTATTTGCAGCAAAAAGGACCAGCACCGTGAAAAGAATTATTCGAGACACAGAGCTACTGTATTAGCATAATAATTAGGGTTTTTTCCCTTCTGAAAGTCATTATCTGAAGAATAACAAATCATTTTTAAAAAAGGAAACTAACAAGTGAAATTCAGTGTTACAAGCTGTGTGATTTAGTATAATTTCTGTGTTCAGTCTTGGGTTTCACAAAAGAAATGTGAAAGAGGTGTTCATTACTCTCATCTTTAGGGGTCAATCCAAATCTTCCTTTACAAGAAGCTAAGGTGAACCAACGGTGTAAATCAAAATTCACTGCATAATTGCCCTCCAAGTGATATTTTCACTTTCTCAATACTCAGAAATAAATTTCTTTTGTTATAGATATCTGCTATAAAACTGACTGGCCCAAGCTGCTGAAAGACAAAAAGTACCACACATTTATGCAACAAAGTACTTTGCAAAGTTGTGTTTAAACAAAACACAACTTAAATGCAGTTAATCTAAACACATTTTCTGATATAAAACACCATTCTTTATCTATGATATGCCATTACACTGGTACTCACTCTCAATTCAGAAGTCCAAGGAAATCAATCCTGATTCAGTTCAGTAAGCCTGCTCACTTCCATTTTAGTGATGAAAATGTTTTTCTGCCTCATTCTTTCTGCCATACAATTCTTCTGCTTCAATTAGCAAGTATCTTAGCAAGATATACAGACCTGTCCTTTAATCCTGCAGGAAAGAGTTCCCTCTAAACCAGGCATGCCAAACCTTTGTGTAATTTTAAATGGATATATGTTGACTTTTCTGATTAAATTAAAACTTATATTTAAAAATATTATTAAAAATGCCTGCCAAAAGAAAAGAGGGAAGAGCTTATGTAAAAGACTGATTAATTTTTTTTCCCATCCAAATTTCAAAGACTTCCAGCTTTCAACAGTGATGCTGCTATTATTGCTCTTTCCTACATAACTTGTAATTTTCACCACTAGCAACTGTATAAAGACTCATATAGTTGATATCTACCTCTCCCTTCCTACTAGACCCAAGAGAAGGAGAGTTAAATGGCTGACATTTTCTGTACTGTTCACCATAACTGGTGTCAGAAAAGATGTGAAATCAAGAAATAATGGATATCCAAGTATCAACATTTAATTTTCTTATTAAAAGATCAGGAAAAGGTTTTCTTTTTGCTCTGAGATAATAATTTGTTAATTGTGCTTTATAAGATCTTCATTTATTTCTCCTATTTTTTGCTGGAATTTTTCTTTAACTTATACACAACGACCATAGAGAAGTATGTTTTCATTCTGACCAGGCATCCTCCTCCATTATTTTTGACAAATGTAAGTCAATCTTCTTACTTTTCAAATGCAACCATTTCTGTCATATCTGTGGATGATATCAAAGATCTATAGTGCTTCCTATAATAACCAGTATCACTGAAGGGTAATAATAAGCATTAAAAGAAACATTCATTTAAGGACATATAGAGAAAATGTCAGTATTATTGCCAGCCACACCACAATAACATTCAAGTTTCCTGGTTTAAAATATAAGAAACCTACCTTTTGAATCATATATCTGAGAGTTTGCTTGCAACTATAATTTCAAATTTCTAAGAGTTAAAATTCTATAGTGCTCTAAATATTAGAAGATGAAAACAGAAAAAAAGGATAGTACTTGATTTGTAAACTTATCATCACTTACCTTCTCTGCTGACTGGGCTGTACCAAAAAAGATTGGAATAAAAGCTAACCAAATTATGCAGGTTGTGTACATAGTAAATCCAATAGGTTTTGCTTCATTGAAGGTCTCTGGCACCCCTCTTGTTTTAATAGCATAAACAGTGCATGTGACCATCAAGAGAATACTGTATCCAAGGGAACAAATGAGAGAAAGATCTGAAATGTCACATTTGAGAACTCCTCTGGCATTTTCTGGTTCAAGTGTCCTCTGCTCTCCGTAGTCTACAATGGTATGTGGTGGGTCAATAGCAAACCAGATGAAGACTCCAATAAGCTGCATGGATATGAGGCTGAAAGTGATCACCAACTGCGAAGCTGGACTAATAAATCTGGGAGCTGTGACAGATTTTTTGCCTTGTTCAAATATTCTGTGAATTCTGTTTGTTTTGGTAAGCAAGGCAGCATAGCTGAAACACATGCCAAGTCCTAGAAAGATCCTTCGAAATGAGCAGACCACTGTATCGGGAGTTGCAATCATTAAAAAAGTAATGGAGTAACAGAGAAAAATTCCAGTCAAGAGCACATAACTAAGTTCCCGTCCAGATGCCCTGACAATCGGTGTGTCGTTGTACCGGACAAATGTCACAATCACAAAGGTGGTGGCAATGATACCAAGAATAGCTATGAAGACAGGCACAATGGCCCAAGGAGAATGCCACTCCAGTTTGATAATAGGAATAAGCTGGCAATCTGTACGGTTGGCATTTGGTCTCTTATTAATGGGGCAGAGTTCACAGTTGAATTCATCCACCTGATAATGATATCCCTCACAGCGTTCGCAGTGCCAGCAGCAGGGCACTCCCTTCACAGTTTTCTTCCTTTCCCCAGCTTTACAGGGCAGGCTGCAGACAGATGCTGGATGAGTGTGTTGTCTATTAGCCCACTGCATATCTTCTACCTGTGGGTACAAAAAAAATTAATGAGCCATCTATTTTTCTCCATTTATAACATCCTAATCTTGGCCACAGGATTGTCATAAATCACTACATGCCGAACGTACAAATACAGTTTACCATAATAAGAAACCTGTTTCTTTCCCTTGTATTGACTTTATAAAAGTGTTAACTGATTGTGTCCAATAAATCATTCATGCCACAGGCTTGATGAGTGTCATTAGTTTCTATTTACCTCTTTACCACTGACTAAATTGACATCTGTAAGGATATTTATTGACTCTAGGCTAGTTTAAAAGCAAAAAAAGCCCCATAGACAGTGCTTTAAAAGTTAATCACATGCAAATATAAATACCAGTAATTCTAAAACATTTAATTACAAAATAAAGCTATGTGAGTTTCAGATAACTTTATGGTACAGTAAAGAAATATATTTAAATCTCCTTGCATCACTTCTGAAAGAAAATGAGCACCAGAGAAAATTATTCATTATTCTACTTCTTCCATGAATGATTATTTTACATTTCTTACTCCCTGAGTCTTGAAATGTACATGAGCACTTACTTTTTTTAGAAGATAAAAATTAGTATATACTACTTTCTTTTTAAAGACATACTTCAGTCTTCCTGATGTAAAAAGTCCAAAAATCTTTCTGTAGTGCAGAATAGATGCACACAATGCATGGTTTTGGAAATCTCAGATTTCTCCACAGCAACACATTAATAAATATACTTTTTATTCATCCACTTATTTGCATACCCTCAAAATTAAATATGAATAGGAAACTCATGGATTTAAAGCATCTCCTGCTTAAAATTATCGTTCAGTTTCAGCCCAACTGTTCTTAGCCCACCCTTAGTAAAATCGTGTTCTTTTGGAGGTCACACTGAGTGAACCAGAACACCATGTAGAGCAAAGAGCTCCTTACAACCAACAGAATCACTCTGCATAGCTCCAGTGCTCCACCTTTCATTACTTTGTTAGCGGGTAAGCACTTGAGGATAAAGGTCTTGCCTATTAAGTACTTAGTACTTTTGATTCATTTAGAGGCTTTATTTATAAGTGAAACAGCAGTAACAAAACTTCAGCCTCAGGAATGTTTTCCGTTCATTCTGGAGGAGGACAGAATGAGGACAACTTATCAAGAGGGACAATTTTGGCCATTAACAATTAATTTTTTCAACAGTTTTGAGACAAAATCACAATGTGCCTGCTTCATTTGCCTCCATCAGAGAGCAGAGCATCAGTCACAGCACCACGTCTTGTGAATAAAGCAGCTACGAAAAGCCTCTGCCTGCTTTTCCGCATGGTGTAGGACTTTTCTGTCACCTGCCACTCAAAGTGGCAAACAAGGGACCACACAGTAACAAAGAGACAAGAAACTCACTCATATGACCAGCTCTGTGAATCCCCAGAGACACTCAAAGAATTCAGTGAGATTTGCATGAGTCCTGAATAACATTTTATACAAATTACTGTGGTAATTACACGAAAATTAAGTATCTGGTGACTAAACGGAAATAAGTAATTAGCTTCCTAAAACCTGTAAGAATAACCCAGTCAATGGAAAAAGCTTTGATAAAGCTCTAGCAGAACACCTGACACTCTCTTAAGAAAACAATTTCTCAAAATTTCCTGGTTTTACTCACTGAAATTCTCAAGGCCTGCATAAACCTGTTTCATCTACTAGACCAGAGAGAAAACATGACAGAAACAGTGTGATAGCAAATAGATATTCTCCTTTACAGTGTTGGTAGGAGAATAAATACATCAAAGCTTATGACTTAGTCAGATACTGTCATAATGGGGAAAATAGGAGGCCCTGGTCATTAAAGCAGACTTGTCGATAAGTTTGGGATGATTCAAAACAGAGCAGCACTGCATATCTGCCAGATTAAAGCACACGATGTAGAGTCACCAGGAGAGTACGCAGCACCTGATCCAGCATAAACTTAGTATGGCATGGACAGCCAACATCTAATCTGGCAGAAAGCCTGACAGGATAAAGCTAAGGTGTTCAGTGTTTTTTAACAAGTTTGAACTAGAAATGTGAGTTTATACCAGATCAGCGTTTAATATCATGAGGCTACAGTGTCTCTTATCTATCATTAAGCATCCTAAAGCCATGTTTACTGTATTAAGAATCCGTGGATTAGACAGTGTCCCAGGTTGGGAACTAGGGAATTATCTAGGGACTAGAATAAAATTGTTATTCAATCCTATAATTCTGCTATCTCTTTATAAGCTCAGGGCAAGGCCAGCTCACTCTCCTTTCCTCCCCCTTCAGCCGTGCCTGGGCAGGAGCTGTTATCACGACAAACATGTAAGGAGTAGGCCTGTTTTGAGGCCTCCACAGGCTTTGTTTAGGCCTATGAATGGCAGAGGCATTTGGGGGGCAGGGTAGGGGAGAGGAATGGAGCACTGGGCATTGTAGATTCGGTTTTGGGTTAGGGGAAAATGTTCAAGGGGTTTGCTATGATTTCTGTATCTGCTTTTGTAATTTTCTTCCTGCATTTCTCTATCAAAAATATAATTCCGTTCTTTTCTCCAATTCATTTGAGAGCTTTATTCTGTCAGCTTTGAAACCACGACAGAGAGAGGTATAGAGAATTCATTTGTGTCTTTCAGACTTTTCACTTAAATAGTGGGGAAAAAAAGAAAAAAAAATATTTTATTGTACAACTACCTATATTTTTTTCCTACTTGTGTCCTGTTGCTTTAACTGACAAAAAATATACTTTAAATGTCTTTTTGTCTGGAAATACAGTTGAGCCCCTCAAGTTACTCAGAGGCAACAATGATAATAAACTCCTTATTCTGAAAGTAAAGGTTCATATTATGTTTTTCATTCTAGTACATTGGATACAAGATATAATTTTGGGCATGGCAATACGGGGTTCTGAATGTCGGAAAACTCACTGGCTAAAAAAACTCAAGACTTTTCTTTCTTAAAAATAATAATTTGAATATAAGCACTGTTAGCTATTAGTGATGGAATGACTGAAACAAGAATGGACTCAAAAAGCATTAAGAAATGCTACATCAGCGTGGAGAATAACCAGAATGAATGACTGGTGCAGAAGCATTTTACAAAGTACACAAGTTACATCTTACAATCTTTCTTATCTGGATTGCTTTTTAAAGCAAAACACACAGTTACATGTAGGTTAACTAACATTTCTGAAAAAGCTTTTAAAAAGACCTTGTGAATTCTTGCTCATTAATTTTTTATTGCATTTTCTATTTATCAAGCAAGAGGAAGTATTTTCCCAAGAACTGCTGGTCAGTGCTTGAAATTGATCTTCTTTAAGACACTTGCACTTCAGAGAAAATTCTAGCATTGTAGGGTTCAGCTCTGTAAGTATGAGCAAAGATCAGATTCTCCCATGAACCCAGTAATCCTGAGTGCTCAGTTTATAGGTACATTGACAAGCAACGTGGCATAGTAAAAGCCCATCTGTGGAGTGTAAGTATTGGCTCTGAGGACTTGATGTTCACATTGGTCATTATTTGAAATTAGAGTTTGGGAAGGAAGGTTATTGAACTAATTTTGACATAGTTCAGTGGGATGAACACCTGATAATGATTAAACAAGATTAGATGCCCTTCTGGAAAGCATCTTCTGTTTTCATTTCAGCCAAAAGCAATTCAGTTCCTATAGCCTGAGACCCACTCCACAATGAGCAAGTGTGCTAAGTGGGAACAATTAACAGATTCATTTCCAAAGCAGACTCCTGACTGAAACTAAAGTGCTAATGTGCACATATCCTTGGACTACACTGCTGTAACAGAGCCAGAGTAAAAGGTAGGGGAAAATATGCCTCAGAGTGAGTACTACTTCTTTCATTACATCTGAACTGCTTTGCTAAGATTTGCTGTATACGCAGCCATTGAAGACTGAAACACCACACTACTTCTGGTCATCTGGTTCATTCCCAGCTATCCATAATCTGCAGCAGTCTTTGCTGTAATTTGTTCTTGACCTACCATTTTGCAGAATAGAAATGTAATAATGACATAATTACACCAATACTTGTAAAGTTCTGTCAGGTTTTTTTCAGTTGTTTAACGTATATATCAGAGGACTTAGCCTGACAAATCTGTGCAAAAGATTCATCCACGTCATTATTTTTCTATCTTTAGGTTATATCACTAATGATCTCACTTCTTCTCTGAGACCACTCGCTGGATAAGGAATTGCCTAGATGGTCACATACAGAGAGTGGTGATCAACGGCACAATGTCAACATGCACAGTTGTGTCTCTCAGGGGTCAGTGCTGGAACCAGTGCTGTTTAACATCTCTGCCAGCAATATGGACAGAGGAATTGAGTGCACCCTCAGCAAGTTTGCAGATGACACCAAGCTGTGGCCCAGTTGACTTGCTAGAGGACAGGGATGGCATCCAGAGGGACATGGACAGGCTGGAGAGGTGGGCCCAGGTCAACCTCATGAAATTCAACAAGGCCAAGTGTAAGGTCCTGCACCTGGGGCAGCACAGGCCCAGGCACAAATCCAGGCAGGATGGCAAATGGCTGGAGAGCAGCCCTGAGGAAAAGGACCTGGGGATCTGGGTTAATGAAAGGCAAAATATGAGCTGGCAGTGTGCACACAGCCCTGACAGCAACTGTGTCCTGGGCTGCATTAAGAGAAGTGTGGCCAGCAGGGCAAGGGAGGGGTTTATTCTCCTTTACTCTGTTCTTGTCAGACCCCACCTGGAGTACTGTGTGCAGTTATGTATTCCCCAACACAGGACTGACATGGAATTGTTGAAGCGAGTCCAGAGAAGGGCTACAAAGATGATCAGAGGGCTGGAGCACTTCTGCTATGAGGACAGTCTATGAGAGTTGGGGCTCTTCAGCCTGTAGAAGAGAAGGCTTTGAGAAGACCTTATAGTAGCCTTCCAGTGTCTGAAAGCGGCCTACAGGAAGGCTGGGGAGCGACTTTTGACAAGGTCTTGTAATGACAGGATGAGGGGTAATAGGTTTAAACTGGCAGATGGAAGATTTAAACTAGCTATTAAGAGGAAGTTCTTTACAGTGAGGGTGGTGAGACACTGGAATAGGTTGCTCAGGGAGGTTGTGGCTCTGGAGTTATTCAAGGCCATGTCAGATGAGGCCTTGAGTTACCTGTTCTAGTGGGAGGTGTCCCTGACAATGGTGGGGGGCTAGAACTAGATGATCTTTGAGGTCACTTCCACCTAACCATTCTATGATTCTATGGCTAACTTTAGACAATAAATTATAGTAGAAAGTGTTAAGAAAAAGCGAAGTAGGATTATTTAGGAACACAGGCTCAGGTACACTTTATTACTTTCAGAACTGATGAAAATCTTTAATTGTCATAAACTTTAAAGAGAGTTTCTGGATGCTCAGTTTCTCTTGATTTTTTTTTTTTTAAATGCAGACATAAACTGTTAGCAGTGGAACTTTCAAAAGTGCCAAGGGGAACTTGTTCAACCCATCTAATTAATTTAAATGGTAGCTAAGTGCCTTATCTGTTTAGTGCTTTTGAAAATCCCACTATGCTTCCATCTGCAGTTTTCACAGTCTAAGTACTTTGGAAAAACTGCTCCAAAGAGAGCTAGAAGTTCAAATGTTAAAAAAATAGCTTAAGAGAAGCTTAACTTTAGGCACACATTTTTAAACAAAATTCTCAGAGGGGAAAGAATACGACAAAGAAGTTATTCAGACAAAATAAAGACTGGAAACAGGGTTTTTGACACTGAAGAAGAATGAAAAATTCTGCATCTCTTCAGCCCTTGCTAATCTGGGTCTGTAGCACTCTTTATACTGCTCAGACATTTCTAAAGCTGAGTGAGTCTCAGATTACTAAGTAGCCTTAGGTAAACAGTATCTGCAAGACTTATTTTGTTACCTTCATTTTCATGCTGTTGTTCACTATAGTATGATACATGACAAGGAAAAGGTAATTGTTAAATATATCCAAATTCATCATCTAGGTCAGATGGACAGGTACGGACTAACTTTGTATCTATTATTACTAAGAGCATAAACATTATTATTAATTTTATTTGAGTAGCTCCTCCAAATGCGCAGAGTCTGGTAGACTGATGTACTATCATGAAGTACCTCACATTGCCCTAAGATGAGCTTCCATTTTCTGCTATTCCAATACTTACTGGCGTGAAAATATCTGAAAGAGTATGACAAGCACGTCTGTAAGACATATACTCATTTTCTATTAAATGCATCAGGGTACAAAAAAAGAATGGCTTCATTGCTATTTAAATAGACATTAAAATCATCTCTCTATGAAATATCTGCCTGACAGAGCTGCAATTTGCTTTAATTTGTGGCACTAAGATTCACAGTTCACTAAACCATTAAAATACAGACAAAATGCCATTTCATATCAAACCCAAGTAAATACCTCTATCCTTCACGAACATTATAAATACAATTTCCTGTAATATCTAATAATAAAGCTAAAAATTAATGATGTGGGAACTGGTCTAAAACAAGATGAGATTTGCATGACACAGTACAAGTAGCACATTCAGATTCCTGGCACCTATGTTTTTCCAATAATCAAGCAGCTCATTTAATTTAGCCCTCAGCAATGAGAGAGGAACGATCAAAAATGCTGTTAATAGGTCATATGTAATTTCTGAATCATTTATGTGTACAAATTCACTCTGTTTTCCATTCTTAATGCTCATGGATATATTTGTCATTTATACAATTCAGCAAATGGTGACAGTATAAAGGCACTTGAATAGATTTCAGAGAGTTTATATCAAGAACATTGGTAGATAATATTTTAATGTTTCTGATTATATTATCACTTGCAGGAATTTTCAATTTTTATATCTTAGGGCAAAATATTTACTAAAAATAAGTGTTTAAGCATATTATATAATGAATGGAATTATACTAGATCTGGACAGAGGAATGCAAGCAATGCATTCTACTAGAGTTATGGCAGCAGGAAAACATCTTATTTTGGAGTCAGGCAAGAATCTCAGAAGCATCAAGGATTTCATACAATAAATTCATACAGCTTTTAAAGATATTCAGATTCTTAGTTATAAAAATGACAAAGCTCTGGAATAATATTATCTCCAGCTGTCGCTAAGAGTAATTCTTATTTTTGTCTCAATTTTCTGGAAGTATTTCACTTCTGAAAAAATGGTTCATCAGAGGAGCGTAGCAAGTGAATGAATTACAGCAATTTAGTCTAATATTTGGCTTTTTAAAATTGCCTAATGCATCTATTCTCAAGTAAAAGTTCTAGTCTCTAATGTGCCTTGTCCAATCAAGTCATCTGAACCATCAAAAACTTAAACTGGTTCAAATAAAGTGAATTCATTATGAGCCTAAATATAATGATCATAGCATTCAATCTGCCAGACAGATTTTATGCCTTTAGAGAAAATCTAGTTATACTTAGAGATTAAATTTACAAATATTTAAGCAGGCATGTGTAGAAGGGAAATAGGACAAAAATATAGTTTTAAATATTTTTTTTAAAACTACCACCAAAAAAACCAAACACTTAAAAAAACCAAACCAACCAACCAAACAACCCCCCACCCAAAACCAACCAACCAAACAAAAAAAACCCACCCCAAAACCTAAATCAACCAACCAACCAAATTATTAATCCAGCTTGTCAATGTCAGTACAAAAAATCACTATAATTACCAATTTTGCTGTAATTGTTGTGAATTATTTACATCATTCATATCATACAGATGTTTTCCTAACAACTATGATGTAATTTTCTGGAATTCCAGGCACAGACATTCCTAGAGGTTTGCAAAGAACATATAATCATATCTTGGCTTTCACCACATACTGGCTGTAAATTAACGTGATCAAATATCAAATTGACAAGGAGTCTGAGAAGCTTGATTAGATTAAATGACCATTAGAGGACCAGTATTAATATTCCAAGCAAAATATTCTTTCTCTTTTCCTTTAGGAATAGAAGAATGTATTGTTACTCCAACCCAGCTGGATGATGATTTCTCCTAACTGTGCATCCATGTGCCTGAAGTTCATCCTAGGCTTACCATCTTACCATCCACTTACCATCTCTCTCTCATAGCTTTCCTAAAGGAAAATAAAGACTGTTAAATTTGCTGTCATGTATATTTGAGTATAAATAGACATGTCTGCATGTACAACTATTTATATGCATGTACAACTTAAAACGTTCTGGGATACAGAGAATAAAAATATATTTATATTATTTGAAAGTAGTGTTACGGAACAGTTAAATTTTCATCTCTGACCTTAGAATTAGCCTATCCAGTCTGATTTTCTTGGTGACCTTGGGCAAATTATTTAACTCATTTGGATCTCAACTTTGCAACTGGCTAAAGGGAATCTGTCATACAGTCAGGAGAAATGAGCGCACTTAAGCTTAAAATATGGGTAAAAATGTTTACGCAGGGTTATAACTAACCACCATCTCTCAGTCCAGAAGGATCTTGCCCAACAATTTCTTATGTTTTAGAAAGCTTGATTCAAATAATTTTTTACTTTTAAAACTGAGTAATATTTTTTTCAAAAAACCTGATACCAGAAACATCAATGTGTGCTTTCTCAACATGTCAAAATCTTTCTTGTCATTCTCCAGTTTCACAGAATGATATCATGATTCTCTGGAATTACTAAAACTATTCTGTCTATATTAACAAGTCATTCTTAGCTGAGGCAAAATAATGAAAGAGAGCAATGCTCTGGGGTAATACATATGAACAAAGAATGGTATAAACAAACATAAAATTTCTTATGCTTACAAACAGAAAAGAGTAAATCCCAGCCTTGGCCTATAAATGAAATAATGTTATTTAGTTGCTGAGACTGTAATTTTATCTCAAAGAAACCAACCTCTATAGTAAACTCATGTAAGTCATGACTTGCTGAACATTTACACAGAGGAGCGCACTGTGGAAACCTTAAACAGAGAATAATCACATCACAGTGGCATAACCTACAGAGAGTTTTTATTAGTGCTATATAGACTTGAAACTCCAGTTTTAAAACACCAGCCTTTGAATGGTTTGNTTTTCTCTGCCTGTGGTTTGATTGACACATATAGACTACAGAAGTCCTGGCAACAGACTTGGTATGAGGGTAGAAAGAACTGCAATAGTCTTTAGTAGTAAGACCAGTTGTTTGCTGGATGCCCAGCCTTCTGAGCTGGAAGAGAGAGATGAGGAGCAGAACAAAGCTCCCATATCCAGTAGGAGATGATGGTTAGTGACCTGTTGCAGCACTTAGAGATATAGAAATCTGTGGGGCCAGATGGCATACACCAAAGAGCACTGACAAAACTGATGGAAATGCTCACCAAGTCACTTTCCACCATTTACCAGTGGTCCTGGCTATATGTGGAGTTCTGAGTTGACTGGAAGTTGGCAAGCATGACACCCTTCCACACAAACAACTAGAGGGAGTACTTGGGCACCTGCAGACATATTAGTTTGACCTCAGTGCTGGGGAAAGTCATGGAGCAGGTCATCTTGGGTGCCACTATGCAAGAAATGCAGGGTAACCAGGTCATCAGGCCCAGTCACCATGGGTTCTGCCTGATGAACCTGATGTCCTTCTACAGCAAGGTGACCTACTTTTTGGATGAAGGGAAGACTGGGGATGTTATTTATCATAGAATAGAATCACAGAATGGTTTGGGTTGGAAGAGCCCTCCAAAGGTCACCCAGTCCAAACTGCAGTGAGCAGCAAAATTGCAAAATTGTCTGTTAGATCCTGACCTTGAGTATCACCAGAGATGACAAATTAACTACCACCCTGAGCAACCTGTTTCAGTGTTCCACCACCCTAATAGTAAAGAAATTGTTCCTAACATACAATCTAAAGTTATTCTAATTTAAAATTTTGCCTAGAACTTAGTCAAACATTTGACACTGTCTCTCACAACATCCTTCCGCAGAAATTGGTTGCTCATGGCTCAAATCGGTGGACAGTTCACTAGGTTAAAAACTGTCTGGATTGTCAGGCCCAGAGAGAGTTGTTGCATAGTTACATGTGATGTTCCCCAGGGCTCAGTACTAGGGTCAGTTCTCTTTAATATCTTTATCAAGGATCTGGATGAGGGGATTGAATGTACCCTCAGTAAGTCTGCAGATGACAGTAAATTGTATGGGAGTATTAATCTGCTCAAAGCTAGGAAGGCTCAGTGAAGGACAGGCTGGACCAATGGACTGAGGCCACTTCTATGAGGTTTAACAATGAGTTTTACTTGGGTACCAGGTCCTGCACTTGGGTCACAACAACCCAATGCAGGCTACATGTTTGCGGCTGGAAAGCTCCCTGATAGAAAAGGATCTGGGGGCGCTGGTTGACAGCCAGCTGAATATGAGCCAGAAACGTGCTCAGATGGCCAAGAAGGCCATCAGCATCCTGGCCTGTATCAGGAATAGTGTGGCCAGCAAGAGGAGGGAAGTGACCATATGCCTGTACTCGGCACTGGTGAGGTTGCACCTCAGATAGTGTGTTTGAGCCCCTCTCTATGAGAAGGGCATTGAGTTATTGGAGTATGTCCAGAGAAGGTCAGCAAAGCTGGGAAAGGATCTAGAGAAAAAGTGCTATGAGGAGCAGCTGAAGGAACTAGGATTGTTTAGCCTAGAGATGAAGAGTCTGAGGGGAGACCTCATTATGCCCTACAACTACCTGAAAGGAGGTTGTAGTGAGATGACTGCTGGTCTCTTCTCACTAATATAAAGTAATATAATAAGAGAAAAATGGCCTGAAATTTAACCAGGGGAGGTTTAGTTTGGCTCTTAGGAAAAAAGATTTACCAAAATGGTGGCCAGGCATTGGAACAGGTTTTCTATGAATATGGTGGAGTTGCCATCCCTGGAGGTGTTCACAAGGGATTAAGCACTGCTGCCATTTTACTTCAAAGGAATTTCATGTATATTTTTTTCTTTAATTTTAAGACTAATTATTTCAATAAGTCATAATGTTTAATGAAAAAATAGTTGCCATTACATGCTCTAAATCATTCTACTGTTTTAAAGATGAGTTTCTTTATAAAAAATAAGAATGCACATATATAATATTACTTAAGGAGTTGTCCTGTAACTCAATAGATAGATCAATAGATATAGTATTTTGTTATTTTAAAATTAGAAATGAGTCTATCATAAAATTCCAACCTGCACAATATTCCCTACAAAATAACAGCATCACACAAATAATACGTTCTTTGTATTTCCACACTGCTTGGAGACCAATACCTCAATTAACACTTATGGTGTTAATCCTAAAGAATTCACAGCCAAGTCATAAGATAAAGGATAGCAGAGTATCAGTAGAATACAGAAAAGGCCATCCTAAAAACAGTAAGACAACATTAATCAGCATGATGGTCAGCAGCCATAGAATACCTCCACAGAGATGCTTTTTGAGGAAATTGTAACAAAAAGATTTTTAACAGGGGAACTCTGAAAGACAAGAGCATGGCATCTTTACAACTATTTCCTGAGCTTTCCATCCAAGCATAACTGGCCAAGACAGGGAGCACAAAGGCAACAATTTCATCACTGAAAGAGATGGAATATCCTGTGATCTTGTGCTTCTCAGCACACTATACAGTGTTTCAGCAAAGTGAAGTACTTGAAATTTCGAGCAGTTACCCTCACCTCAGCAACCATGTACCTTAACTGATGCTGACAAAGGAACAGACAAGGTTGGCTGAAATATAGGGATCATGTTTATTTCCATGATTAAAAAAAAAAAAAAAGAACTATATCCGAAGCATCAAAAGACCCTAAACACTGAGATATATGCTTTGACATTACTTTTACGTAGTTTTCCACTATGATAGCCTTTTTTCTTTTTTTTTTTATTTTATATTTTTATTATTTTGCCAGCTCCTTTTAGTGAACAGACAGACCTTTCCATAATCATAATTTTGAATTTTCAGCACTACATAAACAAAAGAAAATCATACTGCCTCTTTAAACACTATTCCAGCCAGGTAGCAAAATCACATATAAGAAGTCTGAAAGCCTGAAGTAGTTCAGGGCTGGCAGAAAACACACTGTGTTCTACACTATGATGTTCGGCAGCAGGGGAAGAAGTCTGTTTGTCAAGTCTATGCTGCTTCTTAGAATGAAGAGTCAATAATTAAATTGAACACTCTTTGGAGAAACCTAGTTATCTGACAGGCACAAAACAAGCATGTAGAAGTTTAAGCTAGAGAAAACATCACACAGTACATTTAGTCAGGGAAGAAAAGGGAAAAAAAAAAAGGTGGGAGGAGACCCTGGAAAGAAAAAAGAACCACATTCTAAATGAGAGTAGATCAAAAAGTCAGAGGTTTCCACATGGATTGAACATACTGAGATTTATTCTACAATACTCAGAGAACTTATCAAGAAGACAGAAAGCCAAGACTTTATGGGAAAGCATGGAGAACTTGCAAGTTCTTCTTTTTCACTAGTGCTTTTAAAAGAGGGAAAAGGAAGCAGCCAGGGAATTATCAGTTATTCAGTTTATCTTGAATTCCCAGGGGAAAAAAAAGGAAAAAAAAATAAAAGCAATAAGAAAATACATTTTAAAAATGCAGAGAAAACAAACAAGACAAATAACAGCCAAAAGGGATCTGTCAGCAATGAGCTGTCACATTTCCTTCATTGAGAGGGTAACAGGCATCTTGTATGAGAGACAAGCAGCTAGGTATCATTTATCTTAACATTAGATTTTTGACACCATCTCAAATTACCCTCTTAGACATAAGGAACCTATTGAAACCTAACTCAAGGACTAGATGCAGCTTATGTCAAAAAGCTGTAGGAGTATAAAATTTATCATTGATTCACTGTCAGAACAAAAGGGTGGGGCCTGGAAAGGTCTATTCTTAGTCTGCTATTATTCAATACTTGCAATAACCACTCAGTGCAGCTTGGATGGTAAAATGGACTATATGTGATTAAATTTGGGCAATAAGCATGGAAAAGGGTGAAACTATGCTGAAGGTCAGGACACTTATTCTAAATGTTACTGCAAAGAGTCTGGAAAAAAAAGAGTGTGCAGATTAACAGAGACAACTAACGGGTAGCTCATTATGGGTCGGAAAGAACAGAGATAGAAGCTCTTCAGTATTTTAGTATGTTAAACCAATGTCATACTACCACAACAGTGGCAAATGTCAATTTAAGAAACACAGAGAGATAAAATAATGATTCCAGTCTACTCTGCACTCATGTGTATACAAAATGGTGGTTGTCCTGTAACTCTACACTAGTGATACTTCAGCCAGAGCGCTTTCTGAAGGCTGGGCCATTGTGATTCAGTTTGAAGGAGAATCAAATGGAAAACAGCAAAGATCAGAAGTTTGTCTAGAATACATGAACTACATTACTAAAGTGAGCAAATTCAGGCTGTATAGCCTAAAGATAAAACATTGCCTAGGGAGTAAACCAATGGCTTTCAAATACATGAAAAAGATGAGGATGTGGTTGATGTATACTGAACAAAATAAGAAGTAACTGGCTTAAATTATAGAAATTAGGAGTAAAATAAGGTATTTATAAGACAGTTTGAAGTAATATCAGTAGTAAAGTCTTCATCCTTTGAGTAACATGAGTACAAAAGATTGTAAATTTATGCAAGAACTAGGTAGTCTTTTGAGATCTCTATAGCTGTCTTCTATAGTGCTAGAACAAATTTGGAGTACAAAATGTTTGAGCACAAATGAAAAACTAAGATCATAAATAGGTCAGATAAACAGAAAAAAATTCAATGTATTCTCAGGACAGCTAAATTCTTTAGACTGCCTTTTGTAGTTCTACACAATACCTATTTAAGAAATAATTTTAAAATACTTTAAAAGAATAAAGTAAATAAGAAATGCTGATCATCATACTTCTCCTACTTCTTGGCTAATTAATTATTCATTTTAAATATTGTTATGGGTACAACTGCTGCAGAGAAAATGCTTCTCTGAGAAATGCCAGGGAAAGAAGTTCTCAGTCCAAGAAATCACCACTATCACAAGAGTAACATCAACATAAATGAGCATGAATCGGTTTGTTAAGTATTGAGCAGCTCTCATGTAAAAAAAAAATCCAATGTGGAGTCCTGTATGTGAGTGGAAATTTCTCCAGGGAATCATAGAAAAACTGTCCTTACAAATGAGATGTACAACCCAAAGCAAAAGAAGGCCTAAATATGTAATAAAGTATAGAAACTAGTAATTCTGGAATAGAGTTATTCTAGAGTTCTTAATAAAGACATAGTGTTACATTCACTGAGGAAACTTAGAGTTTAGGAGTTCAGGTGTTTGTGTACCTCCAAGAATTTGTTTCAAGGTATACAGAAAACAAAAATAAAGGCATTCGCAAAACCAAGAACTTAATAAATTATGTTTGAAAGAGATCTCAGGTCCTCACCTGCTCCAACCAACCTATAGTTACGGAGATTGCCTGGCCTCCCAGGCAGTGCAGCCTAGTTCTTAATTATTCTCATCACTGGGATCTTGCATCATATCTGCATTAAATCTTTATTACTGTAATTCAAATCCACAACATCTCCTAATAGCCAAATTAAGTATGACTAACAGTTTGTTACTTTCTTGAAACATCTTTTCTGTTATGAAAGAGATTAATATAACTCCCCTCAGTTCAGTCATTGCTAGACTAAACAATCCTAGTTTGCTCAACTTCCCCCTACGGGCATACTTTTAGATGGTTATCTAAAATATCATTATCATTGCAGCTGAACTCTCTTTAGCTACTTTGCTTTTCAAAGTGAAGTCACAGTTCTGCTAACAAGGCCACAGCACTGGGGAAGTGAACAGAGAGATTGCATCACAAACCTAGTAGTTCCTTGCTGCAGTGTCCTCTGGCACTGCAAATCTCAGTTAAATATTCCAAAGCAATTGCTTACCTTTATACCTATGCTCTTCATAAAGAGGAGTTAAATTCAATCCATGGAGTTAATGGAAACATTACTACAACTCTCCTGATTTTATCTTGTCGTTTCCAGCACATCCTATTGTGCTACTCAGCATTAAATCCATTTACTGCAAGATGAAGTTACATTGAGATTAACTACACATTCTTCATTTCCCACCTTAAGCTATACTATGACAATGTTGCCACTGAAATTAGTGATACCATTTGTTGAAATGCAAAAAGTAATTTTATTAAGAATAATTTTTAAAGAAGAACATTTGGGAATTTATCCAGATGAAAAGTCCTGATAAATGGACTTTAGACTACCATTCCAAAGAAATTAAATTCATACTACTGCAAGATGAAGAGAAATTGCAGTAAAGCAAACAGAAAAAATAATCATACAGTAATGTTCTGCTAACTGCTGGTTATTCTCTTGCATCGTGTCGTAATGACTAAAAGTCTCTTTCATTTTCCATTTAATGATTTTTAATATAGTATTAAACTTCAATTACTTTCCATAAATTAACAATAATTAAAGTAATTTAGTCTATAGTTTTTACTTCTAAGCATCAACATTTAGCTTCTAGGTTTAAAGGGAAATTCAAACTAATATATACACTTATGTGAGGGAGAGAAGAATGTGGAAGAGACTGGGGAAAAAACATGCCATTGCTCCATGTTTGCTACCTCACAAAGCACACTTGTCTGCCAGTCATGCATAATCCTAATACCTGCTATGCCCAGTATCTGTTTGTCTATGCTAAAAGTCACCGCATTAGCCAGCATCAGAGGAGCATATAACCATGCTTTGAAATCGCATAAATGAGTGCAGAACTCTCAAGGAATGCACATAAAAGCTCCCAATTTTTTTATTGTTCTATCACAAAAGACTTCTTTTTGTGAAAGAGAAGATATTTTAAAACTTAAGTGCATGTATTTTATTTGCCATGTATGACAAAACCTCCTTTCTGTTTTCTAGAAAAACTAATACTCCATCATCCTGCTGGCTATGGTTATTTAAGGACAGTTTGTTCTAATCATAGCATTTCTTATAAAGGGTGATCACAAAAAGTTATAAAATATCTACTATCCACTCAAGAATCCTGTGATAAATTCACAGCAAAGTATATAGCCGCAACCCCATGCTTCACTTGAGAAACCTGACTTTCATTCACCTTGACAAGGTGAGGGGAAAATCCCTATTCATCCTAACTCTGAGACAGAGGCTGTTTCATTGGAAATTTGGTATTATACAAGGTCAGAATACTTTCTTAGCGGTTATGTAGAGAATCAGTCAACATGTCTGTTCGACTGAGGGGAAAAAAAAAACAACAACAACAAAAAACCCCACACCCTACTAAGACCAATGAAATAAAAAGCTTCAAAAGGAAAACAAGTTGTCATTCCTCTTCTGTTCTTCTAAGGCTATTTGGTCTTGAATCCAAGTTTTGTTTTGATGTTCAGTTACATCTGAAAAAGCATCTGGTATACTACAGGCATATCTCAAAATCATTTAATAGTTTTTCAGCATCTATATTCAGCTTGTTTCCCCCCATCACAAATTAATTTTTAAATGAATAATAGAATATGCAATCTTTTAAAAATAATAGAATCCCAGTTTTGTTCTACCTCTACTGCCTTTTCTCGGCTCATTTACAATTTGTATCCACTGTAGCCTACTGTTGCCTTATGTCTTCAGTCTAGCACTGGCCCTTAGTGACTCCAAGTCACATATTGACCACAGATCTTGATGGTAAATAATATATCCTGAGTCATACTTATTGACCAGTGCTAGGATCAGCTTTGTAAAATCTATATAGTCTTCCAGAAAATATAATAATTTTCTGTTTTACACCCTTCCATAGAATAAAGGAAGACAGAAGTATAATTTTGAGAATGGAAGAACGACAAGCATTTTGAATTTTAACCCAGGATCAACAATTTTCAGGCAGATAATATGGAAGGAGTGTAAGTTGAACTCTACTGCCCTATTACATATGGACAGAATACTCTGCAGACAGTATGATTGTCATATTTTGTTTATAATCATATACAGCACTAAGTGCTCCTGTTGTGTACTTCACTGTAGTGTTCTCTTGTTAAACACATGGCTTAGATTCAGCAATTTGAAAGCATCTATCAATGATATAATAGCTACCACAGGAAAAAAGAGACTCTCTGGCTTCTTTAATGAAATATAGTGGCCTACAGCAAAGCTTGAAACTTACTTGCTGCAGTCAGAAAAAACATCAGTAGCTTTTTGAATCCTTTTTATTTTACCATGTCACAAGAAAATGAAGTAATGCATTTTGAATATGTTACTTTCAAAAAGAATTGGCTTGTGTCAGTGTTGATAATTTCCTTCAGGATCAGATACATAATTTACAAAAGTCCTAGAAAATAAGAGAAATCAAATACTGATTCTAATCTTCCTGTGATATGGCTGCCTGAAGGGAAGATCATTGTCAATGTGGGGTTCTCAGTTTTTACTACTTCACCAAATACTGTCCTTAAGGCTGATGATTACAGCTGTCTCTGATAGTTCACCACATCAGTGTAATTTTAATTTATGGTTTTCTTAGTCATAAATCAAGACTATTACAGAAAAAATTGGATGCCTCTGTGTCATTTATATCCTCACTGCATACATTCCATAAATGTGAAAGCTTATGCATCCCATTATTTCTAAGAGAATGTTAAAAATCTGGTTTTGTGAAATTTCTTTTGTTTTTCAACACAAACCTTGTGCTGGGGTGGGAAAACCCTCAAACAGCACATCAATTGTTGTCTTTAAAATTTCACTCGAAATAAACAATATTTTGTTCTGGCTTTTTGTCCTTTTTTTTTTTTAATTTTTTTTCTTTTTTTTCTTTTTTAGGAATAATATCACATAAATGGTTATTCACTCAAGCTTTTTATCTGCTGCAATTAAATACCTGATTCTGAAAGCATCAATAATTGTGACTGCCTCACATCCCATCAACACAAATAACTACCTTGAAAGGATATGGATTTGGATCTACATTTTCAGATTACAATATGTAAACACAGATTTTGGTAGATCAAAACAATGTATAAGCTTGAAATAAAATCTGAGAATGTTTTAAACTATATTAGCAATGATTTTTGTTTGTTTGCTTGTCTAAAGTAAAAACATTAGATTACAAAATTATTGAATTTTTTTTCCCAAGTGGCATTTAGGTTCCAAAATTGGAACATTTATGAAGAGTGGGAGGGGCAGTCTGTCAAAAATGTGTCAGAACAAACTGAAGGGTTTCTAAGAAAATGAAAAAGAGAAACTTGTTTTTAAAACTTCAGGACTGGGACTATTTCTGTTTACTGCAACTGACAAAAGCCACCAGTAGTCACCTCAATCTAGCCCTTATTACAACACAAGCACTACAGAACACATTTTCCAAGACAGAATTCACTATTAATCAAAAGAAGAAGTTGACTTTAAATCATAAGCTCCAGGAAAAGTATGCTTTTCTTTAACAACTTTCCTCCTACAGAGATTACATGGTTGGGAGCTCAAATTTGCTAAATCCACACATTTGTAGGAAACTTTTACATGTGACCTGGTATGCAAAATCCTGTGGCGATATGAATAAAACATAATTTCTGCAGAAACAGCTATCTTCTCCTGAATTTTTATTAATCATAAAAACCAGATTTTTTTTTAAAGAAAGAATTTTAACTACCAAAGTTTTCTGAAAAATAAGTTATCTTCCACTGATAAAGAAAATGAGGAAAGCAAACACAGAAAACCCTGACAGTTAAAATGTAGTCAATGACCAGAAGTCCTAAGACATTTTTTTCCTTCAAAGTGATACTAAAAAAAAAATAGGATTTGGTTATTTACAGTTCATTAAGACCATTGAAAGTCAGACAACAATATAGACTAAAAGGACTTTAAACTGGATGCAAATTTACATTGTCAGAATTGTATAAAGTGATAATAGTATAAAAGACAACCACAATTTTTGAGAGTATAGCTTGATGTTCCTAAATGTCTGCTTTCAAACTTTCCTTACATCTGTTAAAGACTAAGTTNAAAAAAAAAAAAAAAAAAAAAAAAAAAAAAGTGATTCTAAATTTAACTTCTATAATCAATCTCAGCATTGACACACACATACATTTGTTTCGTAAGAACTGGAAGAGTAGCAGTGATCAGTAATCATGAAGTTCCTATATCTGGAAACTGCATCTGCTTCAGAAGAAAACTGAAAGGTCAATCTGCCTAAAGGAGAGCATTAATCTAATTGACTACTACAAGGAGGAATCAGCATGGAAGGCAGAGGGGCCTCTGCAGCTGGTGAAGCTTGCTGACAAAAAGCCCCTTAGGGAGTGTGATACAGAGTTTTTAATATAGACAGAGTCAGCACTTGGTGCCCAATGGGAAAGCCAGCACTGCATCAGAAAAGGGACAAGTCTGAAGCTTGACCACAACGACTCTGCAGAGTCAGTGTAAACTTTGAACAACCAGAGACACCAGCAGAGGAATCACAAATCATGAGGTTTGAGGTCAGAGACAAAACCAGGGCTGGCCACCACACAAACCACACAAGAAAGATCTGCAGCCAAAGCCCAACAAAGGGTGTGTGTGTGTTTGTGAGAGAGAGAAATCATAAAGAAAAAAAAGAGAAAAAAAATAAACTTTTTGATTCAGTTATTTAGATGCAAAACATGGCTTTACCTTAGTCACATTAATTTTTCCAAAGGCTGAACTGTACAGCACATTTGGTTCTTCCACAATTTATTTTTTGTCATAGAAAATGAATACATGAATAAAAGCTATACATTTTCTGACACACAGAACTAGCTGTATGAACACATCCATAAACATATCTTAGCTACAACATGTTGCCAAACAATCTGAGAAAGAAATATCTGAAAAAATCAAGTTTCTATAAGAATTTCTAGCTGAAAGGATTCATTAAAAATCATAGTTATAGGTGTTTCCATTAAGAGGAGGAATTATATTTTTTAAAGCATCTTTATAGAACAGCACAGTAAAATGTGCACTGTTGTCTTAATGCTGATTTGCCTTCAATAAATATAGGTGTTTTCACTGAAACCAATGAAAACATCCAGTGTCTTCCCTCTGATTCACTGGCAATCAAAGGCACTACCTTGTTTGCAATATGATGGAGTATTGAAAATCATTCACAAAGATTAGTTGTTCTTAAAACATTTTGTTTAGTGAGAGGAGGCAAGAGCTTTGCCGCAGCAAATCATCACGTGGCATAAGTGCCATTGATGTGTGCTACATAAGTTTAGTGAATACATAAACAGACAGAAATTGACTGTAGGTCTCCTGTTATTGCTTCTTTTGTCATAGTTACTGTACCAGCACATGCAGATTCCAATGGAGACCATCATATGTCATCTCAAGTCCTGACAAACTTTAAGAAATAAAGCCCAGGCATCCCTTTAGAAATCTTCAAGGTTTTAGACAGAGATGAGTAAGTGGAGCAATAGGAGTGAAAGGTAAGGGCAGAAACACCTCCTTGCTGAATCAATTAAGTCACACCCTGTACAGGTGGAATGAGCCCTTGTGTGCCTGTTCTTTGGTTTACGAGAGTGGGCTATGGCATGAGGCTGAGAACAAAGCTTGCTACTAAGCAGTGTGCCATCCTGCTCACATCTCCATGACTCTACATGCTACACAGAGTTCACCCATAGATTTGGACAGTGAATTGTTTCCATCATAAGAGCTCAGGGAGGTGAAAGAAAAAAGATACGAAAAAGAGAGACAAAGAACACCCTACCACATCCATTTTTAATGAAAGTTAACAAGGGATGTTGTTAGATAAATCATTGCCTATTAGCTCTGTGGTCAATGTGGTTAGCATGGTGCAGTTTCCACAGACTGAGTTGCAACCCGTCTAGTCATATCTCAGAGTACTACTCCCTAGAGTACACGTACATCAGGAATAAATAATAGGACTGAAAAGCTACAGGCTTAATGAAAAACTTAGTGATCAAAGAAGGGATAGAAAAAGGCAGATTGGAATGCAATTAAAATTGAAGCAAATTCCAAGTTACTTTTTAGTTATTAGTATGTAACTGCTATGTTAGTGCAAACATCTGTGAAAAATGTCTACAGCAGATTTTCAGCTAACTTACTACACTAACTTTCCAGAAGGATGTAGCAACTATAAAGACCTGGAATGTATGCCACAACAGTTATGATAAGGGCCTAACTGTAGTGTTTTCCAGAAATTACAATTCAATATTAAACTTCTTTAATAATGTTTGTTTTCTCTCTCTCTGCCTTTCCATAGATAGGTATCAGGTTAGGAGAGGGAGATATTGCCACACAATCTGCCACACATAGTTTCTGTCAGTAGGTCTTTTCTATTTAGTCTGAAGAATGAAATATACAAGACCTTGCCAAGTAGTTATAGATACTAAATGGTAGATATGGTGAAGTGAGGACTTATGTGCTGCTGTGGGTAGCACTCAGATAATTATTAGCAAAGTAGTCTCAAGAAAGAATTAGTATGCAAATATTTACTAGACTGTCTTTCTTACTCTTCTTCAGGAATCTCTCAAATGGAAAACTAGAGAGATTTGAAATATTTTTGTGGTTTGATTAAGGTCACTGAATAAACTCTTTTTGGTGAATCTAGTCACCAGTTCACACTGTTGCTCTTATAATCAGTAATTAGCAAAAATATTACTCAATATTTCACATTTTCAGAGTTACTCAAATGGCTAACATGCTGGTTTGATGAGATATTTTAATGAGAGAAATTAGACCATTGGCTGTGAAAAGAAAATAATAGAGATGTCTATATTGCCCACTGGATTGCTGAGAGATATGTAAAGCCAAAACAATAACAAAGTTTCTCAGTCTATGCCTGGCTGTGGCCTGCTTCTTTTACTCCTTTGCCTGAAGGTATGTAAGTCAATCTAATCATTTTCTGTCTAACCCCTTGTCAGCTCTGGCATCTCACCTTTCCTTTCTCTGCAGATTAATCATGTAAGCTTTCAATGTGGCTTTAATTTATTATTTCTGAGATAAAGGGGCTGGGAAGGAGTGAGTGGTTTAGTCAGGAGCCTTCCTGGGTGGTCTCATTGATCTGGAGGGATTTTGAATTACTGTATTAGTTCTAACTTGTATATATTTGTAAATATCTGTATATATTGTGTATATTTGCTTGTAAATATGTGCTGTGCTGTAAATATATAGCTTCATCTTAACTTCCAGCTGTCTGAGCTAGTCTGATGATTCAAAGTGGAGGTGGTGGGGGAACTCCCAAACCACATCTCACATAAACTGTAAATATTGCACAACTCACAAAGAAATAAGTTGACTTCATTTTGTCTTTTTTGTGACTAACCCTCTTAGCATGAGAGACAGAAAAGCCTTGGACCCAACAACTTAAGTTGCAGTTGTGGCTTGATGCTTATCTTCCATACAAATACTGCATATTATGTTATCTAAAACTTATGGTTTTATACAATTACATGTATATATATATATATTACATTGTAATTATACAATTACATGTATATATGTGGCATAACTACCACAGACCTTGCAGAACACATTAAGGTAGCAACTAAAAACACTTTCTAAGGATAGGTAAGTTGCTATGTCTTTCATTTTTTTTCCTATTAAGTAAGAAGGGACTATACTAATCCTAGGTAACCATATAGGAAAAGTACAAAGTCTCCCTTTATATTCAGCAAATATTTTTCATCCTCATATATTCATAGATTGATTTGGGTTGGAAGGGATCTTAAAGATCATCTAGTTCCAACCTCCCTACCATGGCCAGGGACACCTTCCACCAGACCAAGTTGCTCAAGACCTCATCCAAGCTGACCTTGAATACCTCCAGGGAGGGCCATCCATGACCGCCTTGAGCAACCTGTTCCAGTGTCTCACCAACCTCACTGAAAATAATTTCTTCCTAATGTCCAGTACAAATCTACCCTTAAATCTATTCTCTCTTGCCCTATGACTACAAGCCTTTGTGAAAAGTCCTTTGCTGGTTTTCTTGTAGGCTCCTTTCAGGTACTGGAAGGCTTCTATAAAGTCTCCCTAAAGCTGTCTTCTCTCCTAAACTTCTCTTATAAAATACATTTCCATTACCTCACAGTATTTTAAATACTTGAACCTTATACCTGTACCCATTATTTTGTGTGTCACTTTTCTGAGGTAAGACTTACTTTTTTCCTTCCTAACGTAATACAAATAGGAATATCAGATATACCATAATTGTGAAATATAATTTAAAGGAGTAGATAAATACACAACACAAAGTACTTTAAAATATAAAGATTTTTGTTCAGGTTACTGTGCTAACTTTTACTGTTTTTTCCAGGAAAGAATGTTAGACCTTTATTCTGCCATCTTACAGAGAACAAATCAGCAACATTTTGCGTTTTAAACCAATATAACACTCAGATGAGTACCCTCCAATGTCAGCATCATAATCAAGCTAGTACTTACATTTAGATGAAGTTGGTTAGTCCACTGACCAATTACTTTGTATTCTGTACTCTTGTTGGTGATTTGATACTGAAAAATATCATAGCGTCCAGGAGCATCTCCATTTTCATTGAAGACAACAGGAGTTCCAGCACTCCCTGAAAAAAAAAAAAAAATTAAAACCAATTAGGATAAATACTTTTAAAGCAATTTCCCAGAAAATATACTTTAGAGGAAAAATACTAATTAGAGATTGATCAGATTCTTTGTAACTCAAGGTTAATATGGTAATAAGTCCAAAATCCTCACAAAGAGAAAATATGTGTTATTACCATAACTACAAACATCTATCCTATCTATGAGTTAATTAAAACAATCTAAAAGGATAATATTTTGCAATCTTTTTTTGGCTGTTTGCTTACTTGGTTGGTATGGGGATTCTGTGTGTGTATTACATTAGGAGAAACAGAAGTGGAGGAGCTATTTTGGACTCACAGAAGGTCACAATTTCACTTTAGGACATGAATACAGGGCAGTAGGCACAAAATAGCAACCTTGTAATGAACTTTTTAAGTACAAAAATTAAATTAGTATTATCAGCTTAGGAGCCAACACTCATAAAAGAGTTTGAGATGCAAGTGTCTAAATCTAGTCACAGTTTCTCACACTGACCACCTGTGTAAAGGTGTTTTATCAAAATAAATTAAGGATAGCAGCTGTGCTTGCTGCTCTGTCCTCTATACATGACACTGCCTGATGGAAAGGGCCATTGCTGAAGCTGTCAACAGTTATAAATTGACACTCTGTTCTTACTTTGATCAACAAAATGTTCAAAGATTGAAAACTACATGTCTGCGTTGGCAACCAGGCCAGCCAAATTAGAACACATTTTGATTAATTCCCTCAATGTGACATCAAGGATCTGCACTCCTGCAAAGACTTTTCAAAAACTACACAAAGAATGGCATTTTCATCTATCCTCTGAATTCTTATGTATAGATGAATAGTATTTATAGTTGAGGTCCACTGAAGAAAAATTCAGGTATATTAAAGTTCTATTTCAGTAACCAGATAAATAAATCTATCTTTTCTGGAGAGAAACCCAAACCACCACAAAATCCACCCTCCAATGTTTTCATGTTTAATACACTTGAACAACAAAGAAGAATATCCACTTCATAGTAATTTCCTATAGTATGAGACTTGTTAATATAGCTCCTAGAAGCACTAAGTTGACTATTAGTAGTTTTCAGAGAATGCAGAAAAAAAAGCCTGAAATTCTGACCGCATATCAAGCAGAAGCTAGCTATTGGAAATGGCAATCTAAATAGCCCAGAATTTCTGCATGAATACTTCTTGTATGCCTGTCTCCCTTAAAGTATTTTGATCTCTTGTTTTGTATAGCAGGTTTCATATACAGATGATATCCAGTGAAATAAACTGTGCTTTGAGAATGACAAGTGGCACATTAACTATTGTGTCAATTTTTAAGTCCTGCCAGAAAAAGTCTGGCTGAAAAAATTAGGTGTGAGCCACCATGGAAGATGAATATAAAAAAACTGTATGTGATAAAAACTTAAGAACACATGAAAATACAAGAGATTCAAGAGAAGATTTTGTAAAGCTCTTCATGCTTTGCTCCCAATTTAGCTGTCAGAATAAAAGGCAAGAAAAATACAAGTCTGCAGTCTTCCAAGCAATGAAATTATTCTTCAATGCTCAAATATCAGGCAGACCCAATAAATTTCTTCTATCCAATAAACACATACTCAGTTGTTATTGGTATGGAAGTAATCTTCAAAATATTACTCTCAAGTAATAATGGAATTCTTTTCCACTCAGTAGCATTTGAAGAGCTCATGGAAAGAATAGATGAATAGATGTGTTTTGCAAACAGATATAAGGTGTCTTTTGCATCACTTATGACTAATGGGAACTTCAAAGATTTTTATGCTCAGTAATAACTGTGAGTTTATAATCTATTGCTGTTTTAAAAATATCATGTACAAAAAGACAGACTACAGTACAGGCCAGGACCATCTTTCTCTTTGATGTAGTGGTGTTCTAAGCTAGAGTGCAACAGTATCTCACACCGTTCTCCTGAGTCAACAGCAGCATAGCATCCTGCCGAATTCAGCTGCCACTGAGTGCAGCATGATCTTTCTCATGCAGCAGAAGTTAAAACAACTTTGCCAAGTTAATAAAATGAAGCTTGTTAAAAGCTGGAAGAAGATTCAGACCCACAAATGTCAGGAAGAACACAGTATCCCTCTGTTGAATAGCAGATTTCAGAAAGCCCAGCTGGTTATGTCCAACTAATGCTGCCATAACTGGCGGATACTGTTAGCAAGTGACAGCAGAATTTTATTCTCATCTGTTTATGTCTGATTATATATATATCTATATATCTTTTCATGCATTGTTTCTTTGTGGGACTAAACTTTTAATGGATTTAAAGCAATGAGGTATGCATCGCTGGATTATGCTCATAAACCATTAGGTACATAACAAGAAAAGCAAAGCTTAAAGCCATTTCAAGAACTGGAGATTTTACCAAAGATTTTCAAAATTACAAATGCAAGATGGCAGAAGAAGCCTTGAAAGTATGGAATGAAATCAGAGGCCTCAAGTCTATAAACAAATCAGCAATAATTAATCATAATTCTTTTTTAAAAAGTTAATCTCACCTGAAAACAAAATAAAACAAAACAAAAACCAAACCCTAGTGGCTGATCCAGATGAACAGGCCATCTTTGTTGGATATTTTATCAAATTTAAGTGAGTACTTGTGTGGAAAAACTAAGAGATAATTAAACCATGTGGAGAAATACTGTAGCTGACCATAGCTAACAGCGCAGGTGGAGGAGGCATGTCCAGATTCAGTACATAACACTGAAACAGCTGCCATTGAGTTGTACAAATGGCTCATTTCTTGACAACCAGATATGCAGAACTGAGTGGTTTTGATTTCTGGTACTGTCCTGCTATATCCACTTATACTGGATCATTAGCATTACAGGGAATTTCATCTTAGTTATAGATGAAGACATTGAGTGTTTAATTGCTCCATTTAATGGTCATTGAGGACTAGCTGCTAAATCTAAATGCACACATTTTGGATAAAAAGTAATACAGAATACAACACTGACCTGAGGCAGTGAGCCCAGGTTCCATAAATTCCATCTAAAATAAAAAGATTTTTGGAGAACCACACTCAATAAATCTTGGATAGGGTACAATGAACTTGGATATCTTCATCCAGGAACAACATTTGTTTGGCACCATCATAGGAAAAATGTTACTTTTGCTTAGGAAAAGTATAGACCACCTTAGAGAATTCAAAGCAGTCCACAATTTTAAAAGTAATTTCACTAATTTAATGACTTTTTCATAATTTGTCAACAATAATTTAACAAGGTAGTTAAAGAGCAGTGACTGAACAGTGCCGTTGGGTCCTTTCACATTTTACTCTGTGTAATTATGTTGCCATGCATAATTTTAACCCATGATTGACTCAGGTAATTGTACTCAATCTGTCACCATCTTAACTAAATTTTTCAATATACTCTGGATACCTAAACCAGAAATACATGGCAGAATTTCAAAAACATAAAATAAACTTGGTTAACTATGGAAAATCAGTGTTAGCTTTCATTTCCTTAATCTTTCCTTTAATTTCCCCCCCCCCCCTTTTATTTTTAACATGTAAATATAGTTGCAAATTTATTTTTAGGTATTTCTTAGGTGTCTCTTTGATGAATAATTTCGAAACTATTTTAGAAAGACCCTTTCTTCTTCTGATACATAAATGTAGACTGGTAAGTGGAAGGAAAAATTAAAATTTCACAATGAACCATTGTTCAAAATGTTTACAGCTTATTTTGAAATCAGTAACACTTGTTTGCAATTAAAGAGGTAAAATAGAAAATGCAGCTCTTTTAATGTCCTCAATCTGTAAAGGGAGGATCAGCAGTTCAGTCTTATGGTTAATATGGAGTGAAAGCATTAGTTTTTCCTTACAGAAACTACTTAACCAAAATGGTAAAAGAGATCAGATAGAGTGAGAAATATACGAAGAAGGAGCTGCATTCACTCTTCCAGTCCTTCAATGACATGGCAGCACAAAGCAATTACAGCGTCCTGGCAGAACTGTGGATACATCCCATGATGTGATTCAAAACGCAGACAAAGTAATACTGAGTTGTGTGACTGAATTGGTGTTCTGAGTCATAAACATTTGTCTACTAATGGGCATCCTTTTTACAACCATATATACTGTAAGTTTCATATGGTCATCTCAAAACTTCAGTCTTTGTATTGTATACAAAGTCCTAGATTACAGACTTCAGAATAACAGCATCTGAAAGAAACCTCTGGAGATCACAGCAGTCCAAACTCCATGCTAGAGCAGCTTGCCTAGATCAGGTTACACAAGAATGTGTTCAGACAGCTTTTGGAAGCCTCCAGTGAAGGAGACTCCATACCTCTCTGGGCAGCCTCTTCCAGTGCCCATCAACCTCAAAGTAAGGAAATTATCCTTATGTTTAAATGAAACCTCCTATATTCTAGTTTGTGCCCACTGCTCCTTGTCCTATCACTGGGCATCACTGAAAAAAGCAAATACGGTGTTTGAAGTACTCTATGATAATCAAAGTATACAATTGTGAGGCTAGTTTCAGCTGCCTGCAGAAAGCCTCATCAACTTCTTCTTCCTGATCAAGTGTCCTGTAGTAAACACCCACTACAACATTAGCCTGTACCTTAATTCTTACCCACACATTTTCAAAACATTATTTTTCCCAAACCCTAAGCAGAGGCTAGCACATTCCTGTTGCTCTTACATATAAAGATCAGCTTTACCATCTTGTGTGCTGGTTTGACCTAACTGAGGATTTGAATGAGAAATTAGACTACAGGCTGAGGAAGGAAAACACTGATGATGCTATTGCACTTATAGGTTTACTAAAAAAAAAAAAAAAAAAGAAAAAAAAGAAAAAAAAGAAATGTTTAAGAGTTGTAACCCAAACATAGACAAGAGAGAGCTACTCTGGCTGCTGCATACCTCTCCCTACCTTATTAGCTGGATCTGAATAATTTCATTAACTTCTTTCCTGCTACTAATCTCCCTGGCTGATCTACCTTCACTTATCTGGTGCATAAGACAGATGGTGAGATAAGACTGGGAAGGGGGGAAGGTGGTAGGGTGGTTAAAANNNNAACCACCACACCTTGCTGGTCTGTGTTTTTTAAAAGCTATGTAGTCATCCATCACAGCATTCGTCATGTGAGCCATTCCACCATGTCTCCATAACTGCAACAAGATTGTGGCCCTGTAACCACAACCACACCTCTAGTTCTTCCTGTTTATCCCCTGTGTCGAGTGTGTTGGTGTACAGGCATTTCAGAGGGGTAGCCAAGGACAAAGTAGTCCTGCTTTTTTTGGGTTACCAGGGTCCAAAGCACTTCTTTCTCATTGGTACCTGTGGCATGAACCTGGTTTCATAATTTGGAAACTACAGGGTTAAAAATCTCCTAGGGACTAGAGGAATCTAGGGCTGGACACAGGGAAGTGTAAAATTGTTATTCAATCCCATAATTCTGCTATCTTGTTCTCCTTTCCTCTCCCCTCTGCCTGCTGTGTCAGGTGGGAGCTACTGATCAGTGTAAACATGTAAGGAGTCCTCCTGTTTGTGCCTTCCAGAGGCTTTGTTTGGGCTTATAGGTGCCAGAGGCACTTGGAGGGGGGAATTTGAAGCACTGGGAATTGTAGATTACTTTTGCACTGGGGGAAAGTTCCAGGGGGTTCCTATATATCCTGTAAATGCTCTGTAATTTTTTTCTGTGTCTTTCCTTTCAAATACAATTCTGCATTTCTCTCCAATTCATTTGAAAGAGTCTCATTCTGTTGGCTCTTTAAAAATCATGACATCTGGCTTTGAAATCACCTATTAATCTGTCTTGGCTTTTCTAATGCCACATAGCCCTGTGACTGTTTCTTGCAAGTCAGCTACTTGGCATAACAGATCATCAACCTATGCACACCTTCTGCAGGTAGCAAATTTGGCATCAGGAGAAGGGTCTATGCACTCCCCGCAAACTACCTGCAACCAGGTCCATCTGGATGTATATGTCCAAATTCTCTGGAGCTTTCACTGTAAGAATGTTGGGGTTAGCTCTAAGGTGGGTGCCCACCATTTTGGTAGAGAGACTTAGAGCACTTCCCTGGGCTGTGCACCTACGAGCAGGATACAGGCCATTCCCTGGCCACAAACTGCTGCACTGTATCCTGGATGCCTACCCTGTTGCTTGTACTTCCAGCTGCCTCTCCCTCAGGTTTCCCTGGCTTCAGGAGTCCACTGTCCATCTCAGTCTAGCACTCAGCTACAGAACTGAACATTGTCGTTGCCACATTCTTCACTGATGCATTTTTTGATACACCAAATAGGCGATAAATAGATTCTGCTTCAAAATCTTTTCAAAATCAGACTAAATAATCAATCTTCTACAAGCCCTATAGAAGGCTGCTTTGCAGAAGCTACCCATCATTTTAAGATAAACCATATCCACAACATGAAATAATAAATTACTTTTTTTAAAGCCTAAGGACACATTTACTTATTGTAGATAGAAAGTAATAATCTAGTACTGAAAGAAATTTTTCCTCCTCCTTGCCAGTTTACAGCCAGCAGCATTAAACAATTCTAGGTGTTAAACTAGTACATTAGCTAAACAATACTGAAGCAAGGTGTCTGTGACCTCAGCTGTTTATGAGCCTTTCAAACTGCAGCTTAAACTACCCAGAAATGTTAGAGAAGGGAAAAAAAAAAAAAAAAAAGTATTGGGTTTTAAATTTAGCATCAGGATGTAATGGACCCTTTTCAATTTTTAATGCTTTACACTGATGTCAAGAAGGACTCCTTTTAATAAACAACTGGTATATGGCAGGTTCTTTGTGCACTGGAGCTGAAAATTCACATTCTTCTCAAGAAATCCTTAAACATGTATCTTGATATTCTTAAGACACTACTCAGCAACTACCTTTTACTGCATGTGCCAACTTGATAAAGTTATATTTCACATGAATCTAAAACATCTCTGCTCCTAATACAAATTCCCTGTGAGGTTACAGACTACACTTGAACAGATGCCTTGTAGTGAAGCTGTTCTCTTTACATCTCACATAGTAGAGAAGAAGTGGAATGACTCAAAGACCACAAACATGTGGTAGGAGTCAGCTGCATTAACCTGTGACTCTTCCTAAGTTATTAATAGTGATGAGCCTTATTTTTTAATAAAGTTAATATATTTAGTAAATTGTATTCAACAGACTTAGATTTTTCTGATATGAAAATCTTCAATAAAAGTATACAAATGCCTTGACAAACCTGTAGAAAAACGGTTTCATTGATAATCCTCAAAGCTGTCATTTACAGAATATTTCAGCTCCAGTGGAGTTGATTTCATTACAAAGCTTGATACCAGATATAAATGTTATTTCACCAAATTTCAGAAGCTTGATATTAATTTTTTTAATGGAAATAAAAATTGCTTAAGCCAAGTTTCCATCATTCGAAATGCTCCACATACTTTTTTTAATATGTTATGAATAATGATGCAATCAGCATGGATTCAAATATATGTTTAGGTAAAGAGAAGGCAAGCAGTTCATTGTATGTGATAATACAGTTAACTGTTGTGTGTCAAAACTTTAGAATGCATTATCTGTTAGAATCAGGCTTTACTGGAAGACTCATCAGATCTATAAAGTCAACGCTTCATTAATTTATACAATTAGTTCCAAGTGCTAGAGTTAGGGTTTTAAACTGTTTTTAATTAGCCCTTAAAGGAGAAAAGTGCTACAGAAATGTGCATGAACGAAGTTTCACACACTAAAGTAAAAAGAGGGAAAGTAATAATTTGAATTTTCAGTCCCAAAGAAGAATACATTTTAAAAATAATAATTTTTAAAAAATTAAAATCACTGATGTATTTCAATGAGGTAAATTAAATACATACTTAAAATTGAATAAATGGAAAGAGTATATGTAAGCTGTTAATTTAATATTTGGAAAACAAACAAAAAAAATATAATTTAAACAACTAATCAGAACCAACAAAAGTGAATTTAGGAACATTACACTGGCAGACAAAGGAATGCACACTGTATCAAACTATGCATTCTATCATAGAGTGACTGCATCAGTGAATAAGGGAAGAGTTATCACCTGTCTGGGCCTATAAGAAAGATGGGGACAGTCTTGGCAGGGCTTGTTGTGATAGGACAAGAAGCAATGGTTTTAAAATAAAAGAGGGTAGATTTAGACTAGATATAAAGATGACTTCTTTTTATTTATGAAACACTCAAACAGGTTGCCCAGAGATGTGGTAGAAGCCCCATCCCTGGAGACATTCAAGGTCAGGTTGGACAAGACTGAACAATCTTATCTATCTAAAGACATACCTACTTACTGCAGAAGGTTTGGACCAGGTGACCTTTAAAGGTCTTTTCCAGCCCAAGCCATGATATATAAGGTCTGTGATAAATGAAGCTATTATGTACTCAATCTTCATACAGCAGACATTTTCAAATAATAAACAGTGTCGTTTCTAAATAAATTATGATTGTTCATTCAAAATCTGAAAAGGCTTCTCTTTATGTTTACACTAAGCATCTCAGTTCAAGATTAAGACAATAAGCCAGCATTGCATTTAGTTGCTGTTGCAGCACAGGCACTTACTGACATCTTAAATACCCTAAGATACCAGAGACATGCACACAGATATGTAGAATATACATATTACAGTAAGTCTGTGTCTTTCTGGAGCAGCTGGAGGCCAGATGGATACCCTGGGGTATCTGAAATGGCATTCAAATGCCCATGTTTAGGCAATTTATTGTACTTACCACAGGGCAGATTCTGGCTGCTCATATATGAATGCACAAAACAAAAATGAAGAGAAACTGAGAGTTCTACAAGAAACTAATTATATACAGATTTGGGGCATATGTGATCTAAATAATAGAAATGCCTACCACACAGCTCATAGAGAAGGTAAATAATTTGGTATTAAACTGATATAAATCAATCCCAGTTTGGGCAGTACAACTTTTTATAATTGAAGCTAATGGACAAGAAATTTAGTTGTGATTCTAGAAAGATGGTTATAATTTATTTGTTTTCCTGGTTCTCAGCACAGTGAACGATTAGATATGTGTACTTTTGTGAACAGAACAGCTCATTCTACCCCTTCATAAGAACATGAGTCAGGGAAGGTATCATAAGCAAATTATATTCAAAATTAAAAAAAAAAAAACAAACCAGGTAATACCTTTTTTCATTCCAGAATGAATTAGAAATTCTTGCCACAGCGAGTACAGAGACATGGTGCCTCATAAAACTTACCCTAAAATGAGTAAAATTTGAAGATGAGACAGAGCTGTTGCAGTATAGAAAAAGAAGTATGCCCCATCATTCATTTTCTTTGTTCTCTGCATTCTCTTCTTGAGGCTATTGGCTATTCCCAGCAAATATACTATGCAAGTGAAATGTGTGTTCACATCGTCTAGCATACTTACTTCACTATATAAAAATCCAGAATTCTGCCTCCTCACAGCACATTGAGTCTACTAACAGGCAATATGTATGTCTGCAATACAACTGCATCACAGATTAAACCTCATATTTTGCCAGATAAAGAAATTAAATTGATAGACACCAGTAATGTGATGGTGACATAGTATTGCAAAGGCAGTTTTGTATTTCCTGGCCTGGGTTGATTCTGTCCACTTCTACAGAGCAAGGCTATGCTTGTACCTTCACCTCTCTCCCCAAAAGTGGGTCAATGCTATGTGAATGACTTTCCTTACTGCAGGGCTAGGTAGGAGGGGTAGGAGATGTAGATGAGCTTCCTCACAGGTAGACGCTAAAGCAAAGATTGCATTAGCACTGCGGCATTGGTAGAAACATATGTCATTCCTATTCTGAACATGAAGAAGGAGGCTCTGATGGGATAGGAACTGCTAATGAACAGAAAATGAACCCCTTTGGCCTTCTCCTGCAACTTTAGGTTTTCATTCAGCTCTAGAAAGCCCTGCCCACACAATGACACCAGAGTAGACAGGAAGGGGGATTTGGAAGGAAAAGAGGTGGCAGAGACCAAGAGAAAAGTCTTGCCGTTCACATGTAGACAAAAAAGCTCAGTTCTACTCACATTGTTAGAAGAGTCTAGTCTGTTTTTATTAATAAATCCATAGAGACAGGTTCAGTTCTGTAGCTGAAGAACCCAGTAAACCAAAACAACCCAACAGACTCCATGAATGGATATTGTATGCAATATTGGCACATAACTTAATCCCTTCAAAATCAACACATGACATAAAATTCAACCACGGGACATACTACTTTAGTAACATTCCAAAATTGTAGCAAGATGGTGTGACATCTAGAAGAACTTATAAGAAGTTGGTTAGGTTTAGGGGCAAGGGTTATACAGATATGTAAATAAATGCAGAAAGTTTTGATCAAGTGATATTATAGACTGATTAGTATCAAAAGTTTTTGGATGAAACCTGTCTGCACCTGTCACCAGCAGTAACCAGTGTCCAATGTTTCATAAGTTTCTCCTTATTCTACTTTTCCCATTTTTCCTGTTTCATGACAATATCTGGGGAGAGCAATGTGGTGCTGCATCCCCCCTCCCATCCCTTCCCCTTTTGGTTGTTGTTGTTGGTTTTGTTTTACTTTTCCCAGAAAGATGTACTTCAGCAATGCTGAACCCTGTCACCAATACACAGTGCTTCCACAGGGGTCGCCTGCAATGTTCATCAGGTCCTAACTAGGTAGACCCTACCTAAGACACTGCATTATATGAGAAGAAAACCTGTTCCCTCCCTGGATTCATGTTAATACATAATTCTACAATAGTTGCCCTATTACAGTAGATAAAAGTATAAATATTCTAAGTATTTTTTTCCTTTTTAGTTTTCCCTTTATCATTTAAGTTGTTATAAGGCTGTCTTCTATTACTGTCATGGGTTGCGTTGAATTTGCTGCTGATATTCAATCACATGCTGTGTCATGACAGCTTCAAAATGAACATGCTGATGAAGCAAAGTATTATGAGGATTGATGTTGTCATAGAAGGCCAATAGGCCTAAAACATGTCCTGGCTTGCCCCACCCTTCTGCTGATGGGAGAAGCAAGGGAGGGAGGAAAACAAAGGCTCAGGCCATTATGTCCCCTCCCAAAGTGATGTTTGTGCACTTGTGAGTGGCTTACCCAAATAAGTGTAAGCACGCTCTGGTTTCACCAAATATGGTCAGTTGGCAAAATGCCATTCTGATTAGTGAAACTGTGGACGAAGGAGCTATTACACTCAGGCAAATAATATAAATGGAGCTAAATTCATTTTTTTCTCATTCAAGCTCTTTATCTCAACCCAGAAGGTGGGAGTTTTGGTGGTTCGTTCCTCCCTCCCTCCCCCCTTTTTTTTTTGTTTGGAGTGTTTGTTTGTGTCATTTTCACTCTCTTCTGTTAATTGATTATGATTGCTTTTGTAATTAGCTTATTTTTTCCCTGGAATAAACACTTCTGCTCACTTCTATTAAAAAGTATGCTTGCAGCATAGTTTCTATCCTGCATCTCACTTTCCCACTCTTGAACTTTTCAGGTAAGAGTCTATCAAACTGACAATTCACAGAATGTCATTTAGATGATAACAGACTTCTTCCATCATCTTATGTTTACTGAATATGGGAAGGCAGAGATGAATCACAGCTCTCCCACTTCAGACTTCAGCCTCAGCATTTACTTCAGATCAGAACAAAAACCATGCCAAGCAAACACATACACATCTCTGTGGACTTTGGAAGTCAAAAGATACTAAAATGGTTTCAGATAAAGAAACAATTTCAGTGAATATCAGTAATTCACAAGTCTTACTGATACTGTACAGTTTCAGAAAAGTATTTCTTCCCTTTCCACTCCAGAACAATACCTTTGGTACTGAACCATATGAGAGAAAGGAGATATGGAGCTAAGTAAAAGTCCTGCCAATGGAGGTGTAGCACATATAAGGAATTGGATCAAACAGAGCCACATATTACTATTGGAATTAACACAGAGACTACCACATTTAGGAACTAGTTAAACTGCAAGAGTTGGCTGCAGGAGAAGGGAGTATCTGGAGAGCCATTCATACTTCCAGCTCCTGTTGGGCAAAGTTTTGGGTGTTTGTTCAGCTCCTCAAGCAGTCTTTCTGTACCAATCTTTTCTGAGGCCAATGGAAGGCAAATAAAAGTGCTTTGCCACAGGTGCCACTGTCTGAGAAGCAAGACAGGACCTTGTGGAGGAGAACTACTATCTTCAGAGTAATTGTCAAAATGGCATTTAAATAGGGAAGAAGTAAATGGTCCCTGCTAACAGGCATTATCTGGAAGAAAGCGACTTCTGTCCCAGCCCCACCAAAGCTTTTATTTGTCCGCAGGCATTTATTTTGAAGCCTTCACTTGATAAGCTCTCTGTTCAGCAAAGCAGGGCTTTACATGGAGTTATTCTACAGGTTGCTACCTGTACTGAAACTATAGGCTTTAACACAGTTTCTGTCATTGGCTTCTTTTTTCACAGTGATATTTTTTAATAAAAAGAATACTCATAGAGGAAGGACAATAGTCATTAACTTAGCTAACCTAGACCATCATGAAAGGCAGAAAATACTAAAATGTCATTCATGTTAATAAATAACATGTAATGATTGTGGTATTTCATGTCTAACCCTTCATTCTTTTTATGAAATTATATATTACTGGGGAAAAAAAAGTAACAGAAAATAAACAAAAAAAGAAAACCACTGCCACATAAACATAGTTGAAATAATGGATTAAAAAAAAAAATTAAAAACCCCTAACCACCCAACCAACCAACCAACCAATCAACCAACCACCAACAACAAAAAAGATTCTTACCTAAAAGATTTCCCGTCTAAGGGTAATACTAAGTGTAGTTGAATTACCAAAAAACCCCCAAAAAACAACAATCCCACAACCAAAAGCCAAGAACGATAAGGACATTCTGAAAGCACATGGATAGTTTAAGATTTCTTTAAAAAGACATGTCTGTGTTCTTAACTCTGTCTCATTGAGACCGTCAATATGACACAGACATTAGTCCATTGCAATTTACGTAAGACACCTGAAACATAAATATAATTTTCCTCTGTCTAATCCAATTCCATGTAACATTCTCCTTCACATGCAGCTTCATCTGGCCCGTGTATTATCAGTCATTCATGAGGCTAGTTTAGCATGCTGAATAAGATCTCATTTGACATTGAGGTATTTCCTGTTGTTTCCTGAATGCATTAAACTCTGTGATAATTATAATAATTAAGTAGATTGAAAGTTTACTGGAGATTTTCCTAATATTGATTTTTATCAGTTGACATGAATCACAAAATAGCTTCCCTCTAGTACTTCATCTGGGGCTTAAACTGATGTTTAGTGAGGACACAGCTCCAAAGAGAAACTGTTAAATGTCCATATACCACTTGGTGGTTTTCTTTTTGTAGAGTTTACATTGAAAGCAAAGTCACACAACCATGCACACAACAGGCACACAACAGGCACACATGGAGCTTGAAGTCACACTTCAATTATCACAAAAAATATAGTGAGAGGCATCAAGAATCACAGCTTTAGACTTTCCAAATTATCCAAGTTAATGTTATTCCAGCCTCCTGACCTTGTCATATCTCACTGTTCGATGTTTCTAGAATGCAGAACAGCCTAATACAATTCACAACAAATACTATGTTATTTGTTAAAGTATTACCTTGTGCAAAAAGGAGAGGGCAGACTACAGAGCACTTACTGAGATGTCTGATATGTTGCAGTAACGAAAAAATGCTTGAAATTCTTGAATCCTTCAACTCTGTATGGCAATAATTAATGTATTGAATTCAAAGGATAACAAATAATTTCCAGGGTTTTACTATCTTGTTTCTTTGTAATTACAGCAACCCTTAGTGAGCTCCTGGTGCCCAGTGAAAATTTACTGTTGTCATGGTTACTTCAGGTAATTGTAGAGATATTAATCTCCAAAGACATAAAATAATATCTATAAAATACTTAAGAGCAATTTTAATGTACAGTGTTTTACCACCAGTTTATGGGTCACAGACTTACAGAAGAACTGACTTACATGTGGAAGTGATATCATTTGCACCTATAAATCTATATACTCAGCCCCATACTTCCTACTTTAACTCCCTGCGAAACTCTCAACCCTCAAACCCTAAGGAGGTCACTGAGGGGCAGAAACAAGCAGAAGCCTTCTGGGGTGGGT